>VXBZ01003928.1:33486-45557 GCA_013399135.1 Heliornis fulica
GGAAAGGTTGAGTGAGCTGGAGCTATTCATACTTGAGGAGACTGAGAGGAGATCTCGTCCATGTTTATAAATACCTGAACTGTGGGAGACAAAGAGAGATGGCCAACCTCTTCTCAGTGGCCTGTGGGGACAGGAGAAGGGGCGAGGGTCACAATTTGGACCACAGGAGGTTCTGCACTGATGTGAGAAAGAACTTCTTCATGATGAGGTGACAGAGCACTGGAACAGCTGCCCAGGGGGGTAGTGGAGTTTCCTTCTTTGGAGACATTCAAGACCGATCTGGATGCCGACCTGTGCAACCTGCTCTAGGGAATCTGCTTTGGCAGAGGAGTTGGATTAGATGATCTCTGGAGGTCCTTTCCAACCCCTACAGTTATGTGAATCTGTGAATCAACACCAGTGTAGCACTAGAAACAAGCATTTTTATTGTGGCACCAGATGCATGTGGGATCATTCCACCTAAAGTGCGTATGTATCACTGTTTCTCATGTAATATTTATAGAAAGAAATATAAGATTAAACACTCCCAATGACAATGATTAAATAGTAATGTAGATGTAATTATAAATCTTCTGATTCATTCCTGGATCAAACTATGCCTGTGCAGGGTGAAGGTTCTCACCTGGGCAGGGTTGTTTTTTTTTTTTTTTTTGAGCTGTGGGTGGGTATTTTAGTGTTAAAATGAAGTCTGTTCACTTAAGGACACTTATCTTTCTACTTTTGATGCCAAGTCCCTGCCATCGGTATCTTTTTATACCGAGGAAAATTTAGGTAAATCCATGATTCCTTTTAGTTCAGGTCTAAGTGTCCTATGGATAGCAAATTTTTAGATTTTTCCAAGCCTTTCTCATTGATCCAGATCCTGAACATGACTCACATTGTTTCACAGCTGTAGCTGGATTAGTTATTAACATACTATCAGGGTTTCATGTTCCCAGTTACTTTAAGACTGTGGGCTATGACTACAATACAGCCAAATATTCAGTAACATTTGCCAATGGAATGCATCTTTCTCTTTATGTAAAGCAAGTCCTTATTAACTGAAAAAAAAAAAAAAACCAACAAAAAACCCCAAAAAACCAAAACCCTATAACCACATTTCCATGAAAAAAGAAACAATTCATGATGTAAGGACATAACCACAACTTTAACTGAGATGTGGAAAATTAACAGAGTAAACCAAAAAAACCCACAATCCCAAAACCCAAGAAGAAGAAACACTAAACAAAAATCTCCAGTTTCAGAGATTTTTTTTCTTTCCCCACTCAGCAGTAGAGGAGATTATGTGTGCTGGAGAGAGATGCAGTTTCAGATTTGCTTCAGTAGCTGTAGCCTCATCTTTGACAAATTTAAGAAACATAAACCAGCAGTAGTGACACTATAAGGGTGAAATTACAGAGCATAAAACAGAGCAATGACAATGAATACTGTTCCTAACTTGCACTGGAGTGGTGAAGGTGTAAAACAAGGTCATACTTTGTCTAGTGCCTGACATTTTTCTCCCTCTAGGACATCCTCATCATCAGTGACAGTGCAATGACCTTGTATGAGAATTTTTACTAGAACAGTGGAGTCAGAGTAGAGTGTTCAAATGCAATTATAAGTCAGTTACATACACTTGCATTCACCTAGCTTTCTTCATCAATGTTCACATTAATTGTATTCACATGCTACCTTCCTTCTCTTTTTTTTTTTTTTTCCTACTTGAAAAGAGCAGAAGTCTTCCTGATACATAAGTCACTACTCCACACTGTCAGCTCTCAAAAGACAAGGAACCAAGGAGAAAAAAATTAAAAATGAATGAAATTTTACTTCTCCTCAGCTCTGGATTAGTTCCAGACCTCCCAATTGACACCATTGTCATCTAAGTAAATGCCCATTTCTGCAAAAATTTTGATGTATTAGCCTTTTGCGCATTTCAATATTCATTTATAAGGTAATGTGCAATGTGTGACAGTCATGTAAGAGAGTATGTGGCAAAGCACAGGACCAAAGCAAAAAAGATGAAAAATTAAGCTGCAATTTGGACATTACATTTCTTCACAAACATTTTGTATAACAATGCAGATTATTCCAGCAACTAGCATCAGATTTAAGGCATTCAGCTTCAACTTTTGTCTCCAAAATGTTAAACAACCTTTGGTGAAACTGTAAAGACAATTTTTTTAGTTCCTAGAAATAAAACACAAATCACAAATCCTGGCCAGAGCAGCTACACCTCTTCAGACCCATCTCTAACATAATTCCCTTTTGCCTTGAAATCATTTAGCTTCTCTCCTTGCTTATTATTTTCTGCCCTGTGTTCTCATTGTATCTGTAACTATAGTCATTTATCCAATGATTGCAGTAATCCAACCTTAGTATATTTAATGTAGTCACTGAATCAAAGACTCTTGCTTTCTCCTTAGAGAACATTTCTTAATAAGAGGGCTGCTTGTCCTTGTGAATAATTGGGATACTTTGACAAGATGTCACCTTGTATTTACACTTATTTTGTTAATCCGTGGTGATGATGACATAGAAGCCTGTGACTTTAGTTTTAAAATTCTTTGTCAATCCAGTTATAAATTTATGATTTTTACAGATAATATTTTATAATTGCAAATCCAGTTCAAGTAAGTTCTTCAAGTAAGAATAAATTAGGATAAACGTAGAAGGTTAATCAACAACTGAGCTAAAAAGTTTTGGGTCTTTTTTCCTTTTGTTTGTTTGGGTTTTTTTTTTAATAGACTAATCTTTAATTTAACATGGTACTTTGTACTTAATATGTTTAATTGGTATTAAAAATGTTTGACTGCATCAACGTGCAGTGCACAAATTTACACGTTTTCTTCCATTTGCGACTAAGAAAGTCTTTCCCATCCTTGATATAAGAAATTAGTTGGAAGTCCAGGCACTATATTTTGTGACAGGTATTTAATTAGTAGTACAGTGAAATTTTTCTTTCTATCATACAACAAATAATATGGTTTTAATCTCAAAACCAAGCTTCAGTCTATACTTACACCTCTTTTTTGTCAATGGCCCACAAGGATGTTTATAGTGCTCAGAAATGAATTGACAGGCCAATATGAATGACTAAAAGCAAAAGATGTTCAGTACTGACTTCCTGAGAATTCACAGTCCTTTCGATCTTACTTCTAGCATATGTCCTGCTCCTAAGAAAAATCTCTTGGCCACAACCCCTTTCATCAAAGAAAGCACCACAATGCACCTCAAGATGAACCCACTCACTGTGCAAACATGAAGTAGCTTAGAGTTATTGGCCACTACAGAAATAGGAAGTAGTAAAGTTTTTAACAAGATTAGTTGTCATTTTTCTTTCATCACTTTTTCATGATCCACATGCTTTTCCAGATGCATGTGGTATGAGATACTGTTGATCACCACGACTGTCTACTACATAGGAGTCCAGTCATATCTGTAAGCACACTATGGCACAGCAGATAGGGAGCATCACAGTATGACCCATCTACAACTACCAGTAAGATCTCTCCATATGACAAACAGCATGGTGCCATAACAAAGATGCATTTATGCATTAGTGCAGCTCCTTTTACACATGTAGATAAGAAGGAAGGCTGGGATTTGTTTGTTAGTTCTGTTCTCTACAGGACAAAAATATGATGTGACAAGGCAAGAAGCAGCTTATCTTTTGATTTATTAATTGACTCTTGGATGGAGTAATTTTCTATGTTTTCCTCAAGGCAGATTTCCAGGTGCTCTTCTAGATCACATTAGGATAAACATTTCCTCTTCCTTAAGTTTTCTAGTTAGAAATATTTTCTATAACTAAATATAAAAGCTGTGAAGTACTAAAAGCAGAAGAGATACTGATCAGTAGCTTCATTAGGAGGGACTAGCTTCTCTGGCTGTCAAAATGTCAAGTTACTTTCATTAAAGAAACTAATAGATTTCTACTTGCCATATTTCTATCAGTGACATGAGTTAATTTGAAGAATAAAAATTTCTCTTGCACATTTTACTTTTTAATGTTTCAAGTTCATTTAAAGTACTTATCCTGTTGCTCATTTTCCATATTCAAGCTGGAATGAATCCAAGTGACTCATTTGTGCCTAGCTTTAGGATTATTATTTTTTCTTTTCAATATGAAAATCCAAGAAATAGAAGAAGAAATAGTATCTTAAAATCACACCAGGATTTTAAATATGAATTTTGATTTTTCAATTAATTTGGTACAAGAACATTATGAATTTTACATATTAAAGTAATTGTGGTAAATGTAAATCAATAGTGTGAAAGAAAAAAATATAAAAAAATACAAAATGTGTCTTATTTTTCTTGAAAAAAAAAAAAAGATCCTACACACAATACCAGAAAAAGCTAGGTAGTTAACAAATTGCTTCATTCCACCCTTTGAAGTTACTTCTAATTGAAAATTGACCTTATTTTGAGTGGTTCAGATTAGGTAACATGGCTGCCTTCCAAACAAATATTTTTAAAGATTCTATGATTTGCACTCTTGAAGTGTGAAACATGTCTACATTTAATTATTCATTCACAAAATCTAAAATAGAATGATATTTATTAAAAATTTCAGCATATAAAATAGTTGTGTTTTTTGCAATGAATATCTAAATGTTCACACATAATTTTGTATGGGAACCAACTTTTATTAGTTTACAAAAATACACAAATTGATTGAGCCATTAAAAAAATTATAGCACACACAGTGACACCAGATGTATATTCATGGACCAAGATAATATCCTGAAAGTCGTTAAAAATAATTGTCTAGTATTTGTGTAATTTAAGAGGTAAAGGACTAGTTGTGTATTTTTTATAAGAAAATTAATAATTTAAATATTAAGGGGAAATTACAATTCTCTCTAACTCTCTGCATTGTTGATCATCTTGGTCTAGATCTTGGAAGATGCTTCTATTTTCTGTCAATATAGTTTAACTTTCTTAGGAAAAACACCCAACAAAACCAAACAGGTGAATTCCAAATTATTTGCTTAAGAAAGTTAACTGGAGGCTGAATTTCCCTTCATTCCCACATAATTCATACCATAAACTCTTGAGTACTGCATCCCCACCCCAGTAGTGACTGATTTTCCTTCTCATGGACAGCTGATTCTACCAAGAGCTTGTCATCACATAGCAGAGAAAGGGTGACAATGTACACAGTACACCTACCCTGAGGTCAGGAAAATAAAAAATATATTTATTCTAAAGTATGAGAAAAAAATCATCAGCAAGAACCAAAATCTGAGCCATGGGTCTAGGGCTCAAGCATCCAGTTTACCAGATGCTAATGTACTTTTGAGCAGATTATGCTGTAGTCTGAGAGTAGATAATCTTTTCTCATAATGGTCACTCTCCAAGGGTCAGAACATGACACACTAGGCTAAAGCAGGGCAAATATTGCTGAATATCTCCTATAAAATTCTTCTGAAAGCCTTGATCCTTCAAGAACTGACAGTGGTAAAACTGCATTTGCTAGGAGGGAAAAATTTATAGGGCAAGACTGAATCATGCTGGATTATGCTGGAATGTGTTTCATGTGCAAGATTAACAAACTTCTTCCTAAAAAGATACTGATATGTCAGGAGGTCTGGAACTGCAGTTTTAAGATTCTAGATTATGCACATTTCTTGGTCATAATTTACAATGCAAAAGTATTGATTAAAACACAAGCACTATGTGTCTGGTTTTATTTACATGTCTGATGCACGGAAATAAGCAGAAAGACTTTAAAAAAACCCAAAGCAAACAACACCAGACAAAAGATCGAGAAGGCGAGATGGACACAAAGGTTTGCTTTAGATGAAGGTGGATGCACAGTCCAGAGTTTATTTATGGTCAATGGAGAAAGATAATCTCCAAAGGCCAATACTAAAAATCAGGCTCCTGCTCTGAAATTTACACCATTTCTCAGAAGAAAATCCACTAACTAGAGTGGGATTAATAGGAATATGGACTCATTACTTGTAATAGTAACATACATATAATCATACACTCGCAGGATGGTTTCAATTAGAAGGGACCTTAAAGATCATCTAGTTCCAAATCCTCTGCCATGGGCAGGAACATCCTCCACTAGCTCAGATTGCCTAGAGCCCCATCCAACCTGGCCTTGAACACTGCCAAGGATCCAGGGCCAGCCACAGCTTCACTAGGAACCCCATGCCAGGGCCTCACCACCCTCAGAAGGAAGAATTTCTACCTCATCTAATTTAAATCTTAACTCCTTCATCTTAAACCCATTCCCCTTGTCCTGTCACTCCATGCCCTTTTAAGCAGACCATCTATAACTTTCCTGTAGGCTCCTTAAGCTACTGGAAGGGGCTCTAATATCTCCCTGGAGCCTTCACTACTCCAGGGCGAAGCATCTTTCAGCATGGTCATCTTTGTGGCCATCAATGACATCTGCAATGATGATGCAAACAGATGTCTCTCTACTTTTATGGAGTTTCTCTTTACTTTCTGGTGAGTGGGTTTTGTTTGGGGCTTTTGTTTTTTGTTTTGGATTTTTTTTTAGATCACTTTTAAGAGATATTGTTATACAATAGCAGCATTTAGGCTGACAGCCTTTCTGCATACACCAGACACAGATCGGAGAAGTCAATATATTTAATATAAAATAAAATATTCTGCTAGATTCAGTAATGACACAGCTGAAGCTATGTAATAACATGACAGATTAGCATTCCAACAAGGCAGTGGAAAGGAGGAGAATGACATCATTATACAATAAACCAATAAACTTTTCATGTTTCTCATTTTTTATTTTTGTGTTAAACATATAATTTTGAGATTATTCCATTTGTATTTCTTATAGAGGCATATGCCTATGTTGCCAGTAAATAAGTCATGTTTTGACCAGACAGAACTGATATTTTTCTCAATTACATTGTCTAAGAAGTTAAAATTTCAGTGCAGTCCAACCACCCAAAATGTTCCTTTTAACTTTTAACATATTGGTTTTTAAGGGTCTTAAAAAGCAGAACCAGATCACAGCATGACAATTACAGACTAAATGTATCCCTTTGGTTTTACATTTATCTTTTTCTTTGCCCCCTCTGCAAAACTCAATTAAGAAGTACTTATCTGTCTGTTCCAATTGCTTCACTACTTAAGTAGGTGATATGGGGGATATTTTTTCTAGGAGAAAGAGTGCAGAGGTTTTTAATGACCCAAACAGCATTTTAGAGGTAGAAATGCAACACTTGAGAATTTCAAAGATGAGTCTTATTTATGTCTTTAAACCCCTAAGGGTTATTCCCACTGCTGGTTTAAGAACAAGAGAAAATGATCACTTCTTTGGTACCTTTTGAAAAATTCTATGCAACAGTAGAAGAGAATTCAGTATAAAATCCTTGAAAGAAGTAGAAGGCCACATGCTGTAGAATTTACCTCCATTTCAGTACGAAATACAAAGTGTGTATTTGAGATAACCCAATATATGCTGAAAGCTATTTGGTAAATTTATCAAACCAGTAATTTTTACTTAATTGAAAGTATTTTTTTAAGTTAAAAAAGTGAGATTTATTGAGAAAAAAAAAGGAAAATTCATTAAAACAAATTAATGTCTCAATAAATTTTGTATCTCACACCCCAGAAGTTACAACTTTTTTGTGTTGCTACTCTAGGTACAGCTACACATTTCAGCAAGAGAGGTTTGAGAAGAAAAGAATGGCTTACCTGTGTCACCAATTTCAGTAACTGCATCAATCACGTCTTCACCTCAGAATGATCGATAGATTAATGTTGTCTGGAGGACTACAGTGTCCTGTAACGACAAGTTATAAATCATATTGAAAAGGAATCTATCACGTTGAGACAATAATAGCACAGAACAGACCAAACTGGGTTCCAGAACATTGTGTTCATCTACCATTTCTGCACAGATTCCTGTAAGACATATATTACTTCTGTGAATTGTGTCTATGTAGCTAAAAAGTGGAAAGAAAATTCACATTGTAATAAATGTAAAATGTATTCAAATATTAAACTTTAACCTTGACATTAAATTGCTCTGAGTTTAATTTTGTTTGATTTTGTTTGTTCAGGGTGGGTTTTTTGTGTGAGTTTTTTTTTGTTTGTTTGTTTTGTTGTTGTTGTTGTAGTTGTTGTTTTGGTTTTTTTTGTGGTTTTTCTATATGAACTAAAGAAAAAGTACAATGAAGTTGCCACAGATGAGGCAGTCAACTCCGTGCCTCAAGACAGACTCTTCCAGGAAGGCTAGAAAGGTGGTTGTCATTGCTGATTCACTTCTCCAAATGTAATTATGATTTGGAAGAACTCTACATTAATGGTCAGTGTGAGGCCCATCTTTGTGGATTTCCAGAACAATCATGGGAATATAGAATCATAGAATCACACAATGTGTTAGGTTGGAAGAGACCTTTTAGTCCAACCCCGTTCAGGAAGCAGGGACGTCTTCACTAGATCAAGTTATTCAGATTCCAATCAAGCCTGACCTTGAATATCTCCAGGGATGTGGTCTCCACTCACCTCTTTGGGCATCCTGTTCCAATGATCTACCACCCTCAGAGTGAAGAACTTTTTTCCAAAGGTCTAATATAAACCTGTCCTGTTCTAGTTTAAAACCATTGGATTTCATCCTATTGTGCCATGCCCTTATAAACCATCCCTCCTTAGCTTTCTTTTATCCCCTTCAAGTGTTAGAAGGCCACTATGAGGTCTCCCTGGAGCCTTCTTTCCACAGGCTGAACAATCCCAACTCTTTCAGCCTGTATTCATAGGAGAGGTGCTCCAACCCTCAGATCATCCTCATGGCTCTCCTGGAGATGCTCCAAGAGGTCTATGTGATTCTTGTGATGACGGCTTCAGAGCTGGACACAGCATTGCATAGGGGGCATCTCTACAGAGCAGAATAGAGGGAGAGAATCCCCTCTCCCTGTCTTTTATAGTAAACCAACCTACAGATTTTATGAACTGTTCATTTATACTGTGTACATAGCTATATCACAGAATGCACATAATCTTTTACTATTTGGATTACTGGTTGATTTCTTGGCTTCTCTTGATACCTGCCTTTGCTTCTAACTATGTAGAAATCCTAAGACTGTTATGTCCCTAAGTATGTCCAGTACTTTAAATAGATACCTGTAATTTCAAAGCGTAAACCTGGGCTTTATGTCTTGAAGAACACTTATATTCTTTCTAATTTCATAGGATAATAAAGCTGGATCAATTTCACTTAAGCATTTTGTTTTCTTCCAGGTACTTTTATCATCTTACAGGTCTGTAATACACCCAACTATGCAGAGTTTTATAGTGTTTTTTATGTGCTATATAACCTATTAAATATTTGCATTTTAATAAAATAATATATTAAGTCACTATTATATTTAAAATTAAACCCAAACAACAAAGTAAGTGTATACACCAGTAAGTGATTCTACAAGTATTTTCCACTGAGTAAAGAAGAAAAGGCCAAAATAACAACCTGAAAAAAATTGTTTGTACTATCCTAGAAATTATATTGAATCTTCTCCAATATTCTGACACTTGGGAAAAAAGCTTATTTTCCTTCTTTCCACAATCATTGAAAGAACTCTAAATAAACCACTGTGCATTTCATCACTTACTTTAGTATACAACTACTAAAAACATTTCCACCCACAGAGATGACTGGTCTTGAATTATGCAAGACTAAGCCTCATATTTCAACCTGAATGAGGAAAATAAGAGCCATGTTGGATATTGAGAAAACATATCAGGTTCAGAGTTCTGTAATTAATCTTGTCAGTGCTTGAAGCAGGCTAACCTGTGTGCAGGAACACAAGATCTTGTGTTCCTTTTCTCTTTTATAAATACAGAACCAACCATGGACATCTGGGATTTGAATCCATTAAAGTGTCTGGACCTAGTTTTTGTCAAGTTCTTGAATATTATACTGCATTCTTAGAAATATTAAATATTTACATCATTGGTTCATAAATATTGTACAGAAAATAGACAAATAGAATGCATTTTTATTAGCTAGCCTACAAGGAAGAACACAGATATTTCTAGAAATGAGTTCACCTGCTATGAGTTGAAGCAGAGAAATTTGCTCTGTGGTTGATCACAGTGTGTCTGGTTGATAGAAGAGTCAATATAGTGCCCATAAATAGATTTTTTTAAACAACACTGTCCTTGATTTATACAACCAGCAAAATAGCATAATCAAATACATTTACTCCTAGAACCTGTTAACACTCAAGACACATGTGGTAAAATTGACTGAAAATAAATTAAATAGATTAGTTTCTTTTATTGACCGTGATGAATGTACAAATGCCAGACATGGTGATGATGATGATCTTTACACAAAGAAAAACTGTAACCAAGGATGCTGCAAAGGCCACTGCCATTATCAGGGCTCTTTGCATTGATTGCATAGAGCCTTCAATAGGAAGTTCAACACTAGGCATTTTTAAAGGAAGTTGATTGCAATGATTAGAGAGATTTATATTTCCTTCTGATGTTTCAATAAAAGAATATTCTTCCTGTGAATATAAGCATCTAGGCTAAGCTCCTTAATGGGAATAAATAGGTAACTCAAGGCAACCATTCATAATTAGGATTTTTTTTTTTTTTTAAATTGGCTTACATGGTCTACATCAGAGGAAAACTAAAACATAAATTTAGGGAAGAGATCTAAATTTTGGTGACTGACAGGACATGAGACGTGCCACCCATGCCACATATTCTCAAGATTTAAGCTTGAGAAAGTTCTTTCAGTAAACAGTATTATGTATAAAAAAAAAGGAAGTGCATAAAACTGATGTAATGTGGTTGTGCATAGCACCAGGAAGTTTCATAGGAAAAAGAATGAACTGTCCATATTACATTCACAAATAGAGAATTGTACCAATTTTACTTTGAAGGTACCTTTAAAATTATTCATCTTGCATATATACAGAAGGTTGTTTGTTTGTTTGCTCTTCCTAGAGAGGAATACAATACAAACAAAAGGAAAGAAAGGAATGAGCCTGCAGATAATTAATCTGGAAGTCAATTTCATACAAAAACATCTCCAGAAGTCTCTAATATTTCCAGCAAAAGTTCTGCTCCTACCAGAAATCAAAACTAATTTAGAAAAAAAATAGCAAGAAATAAATTGAAGAACATATTTGGAAATGAACATTCTGTTTGTCATACTCTTTAAAACATTCTATTACAAAATAAACTATTACAAAAATATGTGGACATTTTTTTCAGATTATAATGTTTTGATTGACACCCTAGTCTTCCTTCTGAAATTAAATACAGTTTGCAAAGCTTGATATTATTTCCAAAGCTCTAACTTTCACACTACATCAGGATATCCTGTGATGATATTCTGGACATGACTGGAAGGCAGACTTCTTAGTGTTATGTTCTTTTTCAGTGTCTCAGCACTTAAGGAGCTGATTAGTTTAATGAATTTAGCTTCCTGCATAATGATACATTTCAGATTTTGCTGAACCACTATATGGATACAGTGAACCACTATAAGCACCGATTCAGATATTCAAGAACTGTGTAATGCAGCAAAGTCATTTTATCAATTTTTAATTTAGTCACCAAGATGGTAGAATCAGACTTTCCCAGTGCATTATAATTCCATACAAAGTTAACATCTGTAACTGATCCTGCTGATAATCATAGCCTTTGAGCACCTAACAAGTCATCTGAGACAAAATCAATCTTTTTACAAAAGTTCCCTATAAGTTCCATCCTCCTGGACAGCCGACCTTGTAGAACAGATTTCTTTTAATTACCACTAACTTAGCTTTTAGAGCAAGGTATGAAAACACAGTTTACTGCCTGTTCCAATTATCTAAATGATTCTCTGTTATGAGAAGATGACTATGCTTCTTGTACATACAATTGTTAACATTATTTTCATAATTTTTTAAGCAATTATGTGCTTCATAATATATATTTATACATTAAGTTGACAACTGAACTTTGAATCAATTCTCTTGCTCTCTGCCAATGATTTCAGTGGTTTTGTAATTTCAATTTCTTTGACATATCAGTCTTGACAGTCCCACTTCCTTAGTAACAACAAAGGAAAGATAAGTACATGAGTACAAAAAAAAAAAAAA
>VXBZ01003928.1:45584-85857 GCA_013399135.1 Heliornis fulica
TCACAGTTTTTGAATCAGACACTTTCAGCTCTCATAAAGTCAGATTAGTCCATTTTGGACTGGAATAGGGACAAGTAAAGAGAGACATAGGAAGGGTGAGGAACAACGCACATCCTGTATTTGAAGAAGCATGAAGGATATAATAAAGCTTTTATTCAACAAACCTATCAACCTGTCAATCACTCCTGTACATAGTAGCACTCTCAGGTTCAAAAGGGAAACACTGCATACAGAAAGTTGTCTGAGGATTATAGGGATGTCAAAGACCCCACATTTGCTTGAGCTGCCCAATGTCATATCAAAAACTCTCCAAGACATGAAAACACTTTTTTATTTATTTTGTGGGAAAAGAAAGATTTTAATGGCTCAATTTCTTGCTTCTACAAACACGTTTAATAGATTCTGAGTTTCTGAACAGAGAAAAATATACTTAATGAACTAAAACAGCTATTTAAGTAAGTTTTAAATGTTAGCCTGCACCATAATGTTTCTTAGTAATTTAATTGAAGCTTTTGTACCTCATTAACTATTAAATGAATGAATTTTCTTCAGAATTTTGAGTCTTACTGACCCAGTCTATACAGAATCTAACACCAAAAAAAAACCCAAAACAGAAAAAGAAAAAAAAAAGTACAGAGTGAACTAGTTGTTTTAACATACAAGGTTTTCGGGTGAAATTGCATGGTCACCTCTGGTGATCAAGGAACTCATAGCATGGATGGGATGAGTCTTGACTCAAAGATCTACAGTTCTTTACTGCAGTTCTTTCCTTAGGGTAGGCAAGAGGAAAAGTTAAATATATGATCAGCATAATAATTCAAAGCTAAGTATATGAAGCAACTTTTTCTCTGAGGCTGACCATGGTCCTTTTTATTGTATTCAATACAGGGCAGGGGTACTGCAGAGAGATGGATCTCAAAGGCATCATGTGTAGAACTAATTTTTGAACCAAAAATTTTAAAATGGTTTTATGCACCATTTGGGAGAGTTGTACTATGCTTTTCCAGAACTAATCTGCTTCCCTTCTCAGTGCTAGAAGTTGGAGCACTTTCAGTGAAGCTGGTTAAACCACTGAAACAAAATAACACAATCAACTCTTTAGATCCCCATTTTCACATTTGTGTGATGTGTTTTATCTAGTGTTTTTACTGGGAAAATATAAAATCTCTACAGAATCACAGAATGTCAGGATTTGGAAGAGACCTTGAAAGATCACTAAGTCCAAACCCCCTGCTCGAGCAGGATCATCTAGAGTAGATCACACAGGAATGCATCCACATAGGTCTTGAATGTCTCCAGAGAAGGAGACTCCACAATCTCTGTGGGCAGCTTGTTCCAGTGCTCTGTCACGCTCACAGTGAAAAAGTTCTTCATTATATTAAGATGGAACTTTCTATGTTCCAGTTTGGAACCACTTCCCCTTGTTCTATTACTGTCCAACATCAAGAAGAGCCTGGATCCATCCTCCTGACACTCACTCTTTCTATATTTACAGACATTATAATAAGGTCACCCCTCAGTCTCCTCTTCTCCAAGATAAAGAGACCCAGCTCCCTCAACCTTTCCTCGTAAGGAAGATGTTCCACTCCATCATCTTGGTGGCCCTGAGATGGACTCTCTCAAGGAATTGTATGTCCTTCTGGAACTGAGGGGCCCAGAACTGGACACAATACTCCAGGTGTGGTCTCACCAGGGAAGANTATATATATATTACTAGTAGAAAAATATAAACACTAATTAAAATATTAGGTATTTCTTTTTAAAATTGTGATAATTAGACTTATTATTGACTAATACAAAATTTGTTAAGTGTCCCTGTTTTGTCTACAGGACCTGATCATGAGTCTGTTGTAATATACGCAGGCAGATTAATCATTTAACATAAAACATCGGCCCTATGGTGATCCCATGCTGGAGGTATCTGTTCCTGAAGGTTTCAAGCCCATGGAAGGGTTCCATGCTGGGGGAGTTTGTTGAGAAATGAAGCCCATGGGAAGGACTCATGTTGGAGAAGTTTGTAGAGGACTGTGTCTGATGAGAAGGGCTCCACACTGGAGCAATGGCAGAGTGTGAGGAATGCTCCTCTGAAGAGGAAGGAGCAGCAGAGATGTGTGATGAACTGACCACAAGCCTTTTTCTCCATTCCCCTGTGCCATTGGTGGGGAGGAGGTAGAGTATTTGGGAGTGAGGTTGAGCCTGGGAAGAAGGGAAGGCAGGGTGGGGGAAGTGTCCAAAGATTTGGTTTTATTTCTCATTACCATACTCTGATTTGGTTGGTAATAAATTAATTTCCTCAAGTTTAATGTGTTTTACCTGTGACAGTAACTGGTGACTGATCTCTCCCTGTCCTTATCTCAACCTTTTTCTAACTTCTCGACTTTAACACTATCCTAAGCACCCTTAGAGATCAATGCTCAATTCTGCCAAGGACATAAAAAATATACAGGTGGAGATAGCTCCTGCCTCACAAACAATATACTCCAAACAGAAGAAGAAATAAAACCAGTAAAACATAATATTATTATTGCCATACTGTAACTCGGATGTGTAACTCGAACACAACTCAGTTCCATTAAGGTCAGATCAAAGGGCACATACCCTATTAGGACTTATAATAAAGGACATACACCAGAAAACAGGTTAACCTAATGTAACTATACAGAAATAGTTCACACAGTCATCTGGCCTCCTATGTATCAAGGACTACCTGAGACACAGATGGTGTCTCAATGTTTAATATCCCTGGATTATTTTTTTTCTTCAATAAATTTATCCAAATTATTTTTTTTCAAACCTATGCAAACTTTAGAAATGCATCTTCCCAACACCTGGATGAGTACTCCCTAAGCTAGCCAACACCACTGTAGATATGAGTATCATCATAATCATCCTGGGATTTCTGTACTTTAAAGACTGAGAAACAGGACTATACCTGCTGGGAACCGATGATTTTTCTTTTCCCTAAGTGTTTGAATTTCTCCTCACTATGTTATGCAAAGCACCTCCTTGGAAGTACTTGATGTGATGATACAGTCAAGGATCACACTTTTACTGTAGCTGGTGTCGAACCTTTCGATATTTAAAGAGTATCTGGAACACTTCCCAGTCTATACATCTGCCCATCTAATTTAGATTTTGGTGAACAAGGTTTCACTGGGATGCTACAAGGATGATTAAGAATCTTAGTACCAATACCGCACCACTTTTGCTTTCTGTCAAAACACCATGGGCTGTACTTTAAAGAAAATCAGGCAGATGGCTGGATGGTCAACAAATATGCGACAACACACTTTTAGATATTTGCAGTTTAACATGTGCTAGTGTTTACCCATCTGTAGAAAAAGCCACCTGCCAGTTGTTTGAGTGACACGACTGGCTAAGCATTGCTAAGCACTCTGTAATACAACAACACCGACAAGGAAAAAAGCGTGCAGCAGGTATGCACGCTGATGGCTTTTGCAGACAAAAAAAAAAGCACAAATTAAAGACCCAGAAGAAAGCAATCTTAATTTGCCAAAATATTTATTCATGGTATGCATTATCTGCACAATTCAGAAACATGTACCCCACCACTATATTACCAAATTTGCTGACAAGATGTAGAAAAGGCTATAACACTGTAGTGTCTATGCACTTTCTTCGTTAATCGGCTGAGGTAGAAGCACACGCACACATTTTCAATAGCAGTTATATAGCTGATTGTCAGGAATTCATTCTCTAGCAATTCTCCTGCATATCCTTCATTCAATTAACCCTGGAGCTATCAACATTTGGAGGCAAATGTGAAAATAAAACCTTTGCAGCACGCAATGGAAGCAGACATCATTTAGTAATATGTGTGGCTACAGCAGTAATGATGCCTCACTGGAAAGATCAGCTGGCCTGAAATCATAAATGAACTTGTGACATTAGATAAAAATTCTTGTTCCACTACAGATGAAGTGCCTGTACACTACTGTAAGAAATTTCCCTGTTCCTGTTTTAGGGAGAATTAAGCAAATTCTCTCTATGGTCTGTTTGAATGTACTTTGAAACTTCAAACTTGTGAAGTATTTATATTTGTATTAATAAAACTCTATGCCAGTATTCATAAAAGAATCATTTTTATTTCAAATAATTTTCTTTCTCAACCTTTCAGTATAACCAGTGATATTACTGGATCCTAGGTATCAGGCAATACCCAAGTGATGTGCAAATGAGGAATTTTTTTTGAGTAGGCTGTCTGTTGTGGCACTGAGGTCAAGAAGCATCTGGATGATGCACTCATTCCCATGCTCTGACTTGGTTGGCCCTGTGTAGAGCCAGGAGCTGGACTCAGGTCCCTTCCAACTCAGGATATTCTATGATTCTGTGATTAACAGCTTCCTTTCAAGGTACACTAGCTCAGGGATACTAGCCTGAGCATATTATAAACCCATGGCTTCTTCTGAGATCCTAGCTAGTTCAGGATCTCTTTTGACATGCTATATCCACAGAATGATCTAAAATCCCTTGTGCTAGAGTACACAGAAATGCAATATTCTTCTATATATGCATTTTTTGGCAATTACAGTACATGCAATTATTAATGGGTTGATGCTCAGTCACAAACTTAGGACACTTCTTCCTGTTTCTTTTCAGATTAAATTGAGGACAAAATGAATGCTACCCATCTCCATCTACTCTTTCCTCAGAATAAGGAAGATTGCAGGCAGAACAACACCTAAGGATGTGTATGGCTAAAAGCCAAATTGTTCCACAGCAGTCTGCAAAACAGATGTTAGATTTTCTCCGGTGACATCAAATCAAGCACAGTGCACACAGGTTCATTTGGATCTGTATTTCCATACTCTTTGTTTGATAGAGATGCCCCGTGCCAAGAACGCAAACTGTTCAGCTACCAAAAGCAGACACCCAAAACACATTCAACTAAAAACCTTGAGAAGCACTGGAAAAACAAAAGTTATGTCCATGCATAGAGAAGCCTCATTATTATTATTATAAGCTCTGCCTACTCTTGCAGAGCACCTTCTTAGCTATTAAACTCTACCACTAGTTTCCTTTCTAAACTTCATTATATATTACTCATTACCAGACTCAAAGTCCGTAGTCATGACGTTATTATGTTTTAGAGCTATGCTGGTGATTTTCCTCAGCTCTCTGAATTCAGAGGTACGGGGGGGGGGAAAGAGTTAATTACGTTACCAAGTTTATTGCAGTGTAGAGGGTTGTGAGGCACAGAAAGGGTACAGCCATTTTATTTCCTTTCCCTCCCAGTTTTGGACCTTTCCTGCCAAACAAAGAATTATGCAGCTTCCAGAGCTCCTCAGACAGGGGGATGAGACTCTGCACTTCCATTCTGCATATTCCTCTTAGCACATGCTTGGCTTGGTAATTCTTTTTGCTGTGCAAATGAAATGACAACAAACACACGTCTTGATTAGAGTCACCAGTTTTGCAACTTCAATAGAGAGGCCTTTGGTTACTTGCAATTTCCATATTTGTCAGCCCTGCCCAGTCAAAACAGACTCCTACAATTAAGAGAAGAATACTCAGTATTCATCTATTACTTGCCAAACTCTAGTCCAGGTCATACTAATATACCAGAGATGTTATTTTGTGAGATGGGAGTGGTCTTAAAATGAATTAAAAATACTACTGGTTTGCTAAAGTAATATTTTACTTGCATCAGAAACAGAGCAACAATCTGAAAAATTAACATTAAAAATGGAGCCTGGTACAGCACAGGAGCACAGTGGTCAAGGGCTGAAAATCTCTACACTTCCAATTTTTGCATTAAGATGCTGGGACAAACTTTTATTTTTTGCAAGGTCTTGCCCAATTCAAACAAATTAATATTCAAGTGAGATTCTCCAGTATAACTACCTCATACATTATGAACATGAAAGCACCTCAGTGAATATTTGAGTTTTACTTGACTATCATTCTCCACTGCAAAAAAGAACAAAATTAATTTTCTTTGGGGATCGGTGTCCTTTGCTTCGGCTGGTGCTGGACCTTATGAATTCTAAGGTGGTTTTTATGTCTGGTCTGAAATCCTGACTTTATGCATATCAAATTTTTACCTCACTGTTTGCAAGACAGGAATAAATGTGGTAGTGCTCTGAAGTTTGTTTACCTCTAGGAATGTGTGGGGTGTAAGAGCACTGAATATAACAAAATGCAAGTGTGCATAAAAGGAATAGTGTTCTTCCCCTCTAATTAATTGTGAAAGTATGTTACTGAGGCTGCACCTCAAGTGCTATATTCAGTTCTGCGCCCCTCACTACAAAAATGACATTGTGGTACTGGAGCAGTTCCAGAGAAGGCAACCAGGACCGATATCCTCTGTTGATTTTTTAGATAGGCAACAAGGAAATATCTATGAGAAACCCAAGGGTAATTAAAGAGGGACTTCAGGGACCTAGGATGCCTATTAAAGGGGTCAGGAACACTAGTTGTGTTCTCCTCTATTTTAGCAGTAGCAGGGAATGGTAGGGGATATGGGATGGGCCAGAAGATCTACTCCTGGCTAAGAGAGTGGTGTCACCAAAAAAATTTTGTTATTTTTCATTATGGGTCAGTGTACATGATGCTAGGTCTGAGTGCAGCTGGTGGGGTATGTCTCAGTGGGGAAGGGAATACTGGCTCAGGAATTAGCAAGCCTCATTAAGCAAGCTTTAAAATAGTTTCAAGGGGGAGGGCAATGGAACTAGGCTTGATGGACAAAAAACCTGAGGGTGGCATGCCAAAACTGGAGGTGTGATGTGCCAGTGAGTTATCAGGCACCATGGAAACACCTGTGAGTAGCAATGCAGGATCTAGAGCTTCTCCTCTTAGAAAGGTGGAGGGATCAACAGCCCAAGTGAAGTGTATCTACACCAATGCAGGCAGCATGGGCAAAAAACAGGAGCTTGAAGAAGTTTTAGAGCAGGAAGTCATCAACTTAGTTGCCATCACAGAAACTTGGTGAGATGACTTGCACAACTGGAGTGCTGTGATGGATGGGTATAAACCTTTCATGAGGGACCTGTGAGGAAGGAGGGGCAGTGGGTTAGCCCTCTATGTTAGGCAGTGTCCTCATTGTCTGGAGTTTAATGATGTTGATGATAAAGTTGAGTGTGTATGGGTTAGAATCAGGGGGCAGGACAACAAGGAAGACATCCTGGTGGGAGTCTATTATAGACTACCCAATCAGGATGAAGGGGTACATGAAATATTCTACAGGCAGCTGGGGTAGCACCATGATTGCTGGTTCTTGTTCTCGTGGATGATTTCAACCTACCAGATATCTCCTGGGTGGACAACACGGCAGAGAGAGGTAAATCTAGGAAGTTCTTGGAGTGTGTAGGAGATAACTTCCTGACAACTCATAAGTGAGCCAACTGGGGAAGGCACCCTACTGGTCCTGTTGTTCATGAATAGAGAAGGACTTGTGGATGAGGTTGGAGACTGCCTTGGACACAGTGATTATAGATTTCTCAATTTTGGGGAAAAGAAGGAGAAGCATTGGCAGAACTGCCACTTTGATGAGGGTCACATCTGAGCAATGCTCATATTTCTGTTATTTAATGCATACTATTTGTTAAATAAATGTAAGAAAAAAAGAAAACAAATTAAAAAACAAAACAAAACAAAAAAACCCCAAACCAACATTTTGTGCATATACCAATAAACACAGTCAGATTTTAAGTCATAAACATCAGCTATGAGGGAGAGAGAAGTAGGTCATGTAAGTATGAACGTCTGAATTAATTTCAGACCTGCTATTAAGTTTCTTCAAGAAAGTAAAGTGTTTAAGGTAATGAAAAACATATTGCAACCGTTCCTAGTTTCATTTGTTTACTGCTTTCACAAGCTACTCCAAAGAACTCGTTAATGGAAACTAATTGGAACAGGTTCCGTGTCCATGTCCAGTTTCTTTTATAATTGCTGAAGTCACTGAATTGGCATGAAACAGCTCCTATTTAATCTGTCTGATTAAAAAGGGCACTTTCTCTTGCTGTACTCATTGGAGTGGAAATGAATTGTTCGCTGTCGTGCACCAGGCTGTTCCCTTCACTTGATAAACCAAAGGATTAGGCAAATTTAGTCAAGGAGTCTTGAGGACTCTTTCCTCCTTCTATTTCCTTCATATCATAGGGTGAAACACTGTACTAATTATGAGACCTCCTTTTAATTTTTTGATTACATGAATTAATTGGGCTGTCAGACTGGACTGAATTTATCCCAGCCAAATTTTCATTAGATTACTTTCACATAAGTATGTTCCTTATTTGAAAAGAGGATGCAAATTACTTTGTCTTAAAGAAAAACTTACATAGCCTTAAAGAAATTGTTTCATTCATGGATATCTCTTCTTTGACAATGAAAATTAAAGTGTGGGTCTGAAGACCTCTGGTTTGCTAGTTTATCACACAATGATTCAGGCTGGAAGGCACCTTACAGATCATAAAGTTCCAACCCCCCTGACATGGGCAGGGACACTTCTCACTAGACCAGGCTGTCCAACCTGGCCTTCAATACCTCCAGGGAGGGGGCAGCCACCATTTCTCTGGGAAACCTGTGCCAGTGACTCACCACCTTCAGAGGGAAAAATTACTACATAATATCCAATCTATATCTACCCCCTTCCAATTTAAAACCATTCCCCCTCATTCTATCACCACAGGTCCTTCCAAAATGTCCCTCCCCAGCTTACTTGTAAGCCCCTTCAGATACTGGAAAGCCACTATAAGATCCCCATGGAGCCTTCTCTTCTCCAGGCTAAACAAGCCTAACTCTCTCAGCCTGTCTTCATAGGAGAGGTGCTTCATCTCTCTAATCATATTCATAGCCTCCTCTGGACCCATTCCGACAGCTCCATGTCCTTCCTATATTGGGGACTTCAGAACCGGTCACAATACTCCAGGTGGGGTATCACAAGAGTGGAGTAGAGGGGCAGAATCACCTCCCTTGACCTGCAGGCCATGCTCCTTTTGATGCAGTCCAGGATACAGTTGGCCTTCTGGGTGGCAAGGGTGCATTGCCAGCTCATGTTGAGCTTCTTGTCCATCAGCACCCCCAAGTCCTTTTCTGTAAAGCTGCTCTCTATCACATCATCTTCCAGCTTGTAAAGATGACAAGGATTGCCCTGACCCAGGTGTAAGACCTTGAACTTGGCTTTGTTGAGCCTCATGAAGTTCATTACCAAATGATCTAGGTATTAACAGCTAATGAAGTGGGAGGAATCTAATGGGCTTATTTGTCAGTGCACTGTGCTAATGGTATTGGTTGCAATCCTGGGAGGGAGCATGGAGAGGCCTAAAAATGTTGAGAGGTTTTCATCAGGGCTATTCAGAAAATCTGCAATGCAGCTAACAAAGAAACACAGGCTCCACGTCAAAGACAAACCTTTCACAAAAATTTCTGTAGCAGGAAGCACCAGAGATGTTATAATAAAACTTTTTCTACTACCTGTGCACTTTTGGGATGCTCAAGTCCTCTGCAGCCTACTTGTCCCTGTGTTCTGACGGATGTGCCCTGTACCATCCTCCCACCTCCCACACAGAGTCCTGGGAAACACAAACCAAAAGCAGAAACTGAAGAGCAGCTTTCAGAGTGTCTCGAAACACACTAGAGGAACCTTCAAAGAAGTCTAAATAACCACCAATAACAAGAGTGTGGAAATGCATGATATTATATCATAGTGATCACTGGTTGGGCACATCAATTCTGGAATAGAGTAGAATAAGTGATTAGGCAGTGCTGAGAGAAAAAGAAGAAAATAAGGGGGGGGGGGGAATATAGATATATTATTTTTTGTTCTCCCTGAAGACCAAAGGGTGGTTGGAATAAGTGTAACAGTTTCAGACAGTGGTTTAGCCACTAAAGATCCACAAAAAATCTCCCTGATGGTAAATAAATAATTTTGGTGTTTTTTTTCTAGGAAACAGAAGCAAACTACATCCTCTGGAATAGAAGAGCTCCTCCTCATTTTACCCACTTCCCAAAATAGAAAAGTCATTACTTCCATTGTTAAAAATCCACAGCAATTTCACATCAAGGAAGCTTGAGTATGTGCAGAAGCAGCTAGAAGCCCACACAAAACAAGCATAATGTAATTTTAAGAGGTGAGTTGCCTATTGCAGAGATGTGGGACCTACCAGTTAACATGCCAAGCACAAATTAGGAAAGAGTTAATGTTACTTTGGCAGAATGCCTTAGACTTGGTATTATTTGATAAATCACTTGCTCCCCCTAAAATAAAAGGCCTTATCTTAACTTTAAAGACTCAATTTACTCCAGTATGCCTAATGTACTTAGAATATCACCTTTCCTCTTTCTGGCAGCTTATCAGCATCCCAGACACTGACTCCTGGAGACAAGAAGTCTGTAATATTCAAGCTGACTTGTTTCTGAAGAGGAATAAAAGGAATCTTTCTAGGAACTGCAGGTGCCTTTGTTTCCTTGGAGATAGAGTGACCACTAGACCACCTAGCTGAGATGCTGTGACCCCAATACAAACAGCTCTCACACTGTCCAACAAAGAGGGGCTGGAAGCAGAGAGATAGATGTAGTAAAGCAATGCAATTTTCTTCCAAATATTTGTGATAATTTTAATCCTTTTGTAGGAAATTTGGTCAAAAAAGGCTATGCATTATTTGCAGAATAACTTGATTGCATACACAAATCCTGAAAATCAGGAGTTGTTTCATTAGATGTGTTTGACTGCTGTTATCCATCTTTCATCCCCTTGGGGAGACATTTCAAGTGTGATCATAATCCTCTTTGTGAATTTTTTTTTTTTTCTGATATTTTGTGTAAATTCACCTTTCATGACATTAACTTATCCCATTTTATTTGTAGGGTTAGATTGAAAGCAAGGGACCCTGTATCTTATGCTATCTTCACAAATGGTTTTTCCCTTTGCCCTAAAATTATTAATAAAAGGTGGATCATGATCAGTTTTTTCTGTTCAGTATTTCTGAAGGTGTTCCTGCCCATAGCAGAGGGTTGGAACCGGATATCTTTGAGGTCTCTTCCAATCCAAAGCATTCTATATTTCTATGTTCTATTTGGAAGTAACAATTCTACAATGCATTTTCTGCATGTGAGATCTGAGAGCCTTTAACAGTTTTCTGTTCCTGTCCTTGTTTCTTCCCTAAATTCTCTCATGAGCAATTCTTTTTCTATTTGTGCTTTTTGAAATCCTAAGGAGTAGAACCTCAAAAGTGTGTCAAGTCATCCATGAAGGTCACATTGAGTATTCCCACTCAAATATTTGTAGGTCACTCTGGGCAACTACAGCTGTTCCCCATAAGAGATGGAATAGCTATGGCTTTTAGATGGTTTCGATACTCCTATTCCAGACAAGACAGAAGAAGGAAATATTCATAGCTCTTAGACTCCCCAGAGAAACCACACTTCAATGCAACCACAAACCAAACTTTGCAACATTAGCAACAATTGTGATACTTTAAAATTTAGCACTTTAAAATATCCATGGTGCTATCTAATTCCTTAGTTGCAGGAGACACTTTTCCTGATAGGATCCTCCCATAACACCCGTGAGGATAATGAAATTCAGTGAGTTTTTGATAACAAACAAGTGAGCTATGGTTTCTGTTGTACAGTATCTCTTGCATTTTTTATCTGTTCTTAGGGCAAATTTGACTCTTAGACCTTCTGTAATTCCACTGAAATCAATTGAACTGCCTGATGAGCAATTCAGGGCTGAATTTAAACCTCTGAGACACAAGTGATCCCTAACTAATTAACCTACAAATGTTTTCGTGCATTGATAATTGTCCAAGTTACAGTCTGTATCGAAGATACAAATCCATCAACACTTCTGAAGCTTTCTCTTTGTTGCTTAAAACCATATTCTCAGTTACAAGCCTTCTCACAAAATCAGTGCAGAGGTGAATCTCTTTACTCTACCGAAAAGTAAAAGTTTGTCCCATGAAACATCCAATGGCAGACGGCAGTTAATACACCAAACCACTGAGACTTTATTTCACAGAATCACAGACTGGTCTTGGTTGGAAGGGACCCCAGGGATCATTGAGTTTCAACCACCCTGCCACAGGCAGGGCCACCAGCCTCCAGGCCTGGATCTAGACAAGGTTGCCCAGGGCCCCATCCAACCTGGCCTTGAACATCTCCAGGTTTGGGACACCGACCATCTCTCTGGGCAGCCTGTTTCAGAACCTCACCACTCTTTCTGTGAATAATTTTCCCTGATATCCAATGTAAATTTTCCCCACTTTATCCTCAATCCATCTTTCCTTTTCCTTCCTCTATCTACCCTTGTTGATTGTAGATACCACTATCTATCCTTATTTTCCTTGCCATGGTTCATAACATTTAATAACAATGGCAAATCCGAGATGGTTACTATTCTGAAGGTAACACCCATCAGCAGGAGCTAAAAACTCTTCCAGTTCTCAGCTGTGACCTTCTATATTTACTTGGCAAGTGAGCAAAAACCACCATTCTGATGTAAACCTTGATTTGACCTATATACTATGTCATGTCTCATGTCAAATCAATCTAATTTCCTTTCTGCCCCACCCCCACCTACCTCCTGACCCAAGGAAATCTATTACTGATATAAATAGAGGAACTGTAAATATTTATTGCAATTTGGAAAAATTGTTATGGTCTAGAGCTTTTCCAGCTGCTCTTGTCCAGACTTTACAATAGGACTGCTGAGTCAGAATAGACAAAAAAAGGAATGTCATTTTTGTTTTAAAATACAGTTTTTGAAACAGGTAACTGCTTTAGTAAGGCCTGAAGCTTGATAAGTTTAAACTTCAATCTGCACAACTAAAACTAGATTTTAGTTAGTTTAGTTTTAAATCTGCACAACTAAATTTTGATACAATAGGTCGAAAGTGATTTTTAATCTCTTATCTTTTCACCTCTGAAAAAATCTTTTTTTTTTCTTAATCTATACTTATCTTATAAACCTAACCTTTAAGTAATCTACCAGTATAATAGTTTATTAGGGCATCTTTATCTCAGGTTTTCTGATGCAACAGTCCTATTAATGCCAAACATAGTAATTTTAAATATTTATCAAAAATCCACTTGAATTAACATGCTTTTTCCCCAGACTTGAAAATAAAGAGCTGAGAAAAGAATAAGAAAACAAACAATAATAATCAAGGGAAGACTGTTATACAGTTTTACAAGAGAATTAAATTCAAATAAAATATTTACGGAGGATAAGCAATGCTTTTGGTACGCTACGCAATTTACATCACAAGTAGGAGCAACTAATCTTCCACACATTCTGGTTTATAATAGCAGAGCATGCACACACCAATGGAAGGGAACAGAGTTTTCATTATGAAACTATTTAAAAATAAATGTGCGAATATAAATGATGAATTTGTGTCCAAGCTCCAGTAGATCTAAAATGAAAGCCAAAAAGCAAGATGGTGCTGAACAATATTGCTTTCAAGAACTGATTTATGTTGGATTTTGGTACTAGAGTTATTCCCAGTTTACGAGTCCTGCTTAACAACAACAATCTCAACCTAAAAACAATGAAGATTTCTGCTTACTTAAATGGCTACTTACTTAATTTTCTTTTTAACAGTGTTGCTGATACCAATTAAACACAAGTGCACATTAACCGCTATATAGATGCTATTAGTTTTCCTTTTCCAGTTGGTAGCTCAAGAAAAATAGCCAGGCTGCTGTTATAAAGATTACTGTGTGAGTACATGATTTTTCAGCTTGCTGACAATCCAGAGCAAGTGAGAATAAAATTATTTCAGTTGGCATAAACATATGGTAAACTGATAAATGTATTTTACCAAACATCAAGTATAAAAATAAAACATCTCACATATACCAATACATTTTTTGAATTATCACAATTTCTCTTTGACCTCAGAAATGTTGATTTTAAGCAATCCTCATTTTAGGAAAAATAAAAGAAGAAAAACACTGTAAAAATAGACATGCGTTTGAAGGGGGAACCATTTCAAATGCAAAAATAAAGATGCACACTTCTATCTATTTTTTTCTTTAATTCTCTTTAATTTATACCAATAAAAGCACAGAATGATAGAATGGTTTGGGTTTGAAGGGACCTTTAAAAATCATCTAGTCCACCCCCTTTACAATGGACAAGCACATCTTTCACCAGATCATATAGATTTATAGTAAATTCAACAGGATATTTAAGATATTTTAGAAATCAACAAAGCCTTAATTTTCAATTAA
Organism: Heliornis fulica; assembly: GCA_013399135.1. Taxonomy (NCBI): domain Eukaryota; kingdom Metazoa; phylum Chordata; class Aves; order Gruiformes; family Heliornithidae; genus Heliornis; species Heliornis fulica. The sequence continues at coordinate 59,784 of VXBZ01003928.1, forward strand.
ATTTCACATATTTCACATTTGAGTATGTCTCCAGCTCTACCTTCAAGCATACATGTGCACAGAATACAAATATATTTATACATATACACATATAGAATCATAGAATCACAGAATCCCCTGATTTGGAAGGGACCTATAAGGATCATCAAGTCCAACTCCTGGATCCACTCAAGACCAGCCAAGTCAAAGCATGGGACTGAGTGCATCGTCCAGATGCTTCCTGACATCAGTCAAGACTGGTGCTGTGACCACTTCCTGGGGAGTCTGGTCCAGCACCCAACCACTCTCTCAGTAAAGAACATAAACCTCCCAGGATCAACTTCATACCATACCCTTGGGGTCTTTCACTGAACATATATATGTTTATACATATATATTTAACACTCTAAGTTTCCATTATTTTATACATTCTGTGTTTCTACATCCAAAAATCCTCTTTTTAGTTTGTCCTCTCTTGCTTGAGTCAAGAGAGCAGTCAACCTGGCATTCACTGCTGCTTTTAGAAAGCAAGGGTCTGGGACCCCATAGTTCAGAGCTTTTTCTCTGCCAAGTTAATTCTATCTGCTCAATGGGATTATCCCCAGCAATTTCCCTTTTCAGCCTTTATGCAACCGGGCAGGGTAATTATATCACTGAGGATACAGTGTAAAGTTTTAGTATTATCTTTATTCAATTGAGAATTGAACTGCTGGAAGCTACCCAGGGTCTCAGCAGGTTCCTTTCTTGCCTGTTGTTTAAGCCCACAGTCATTCTGCTGAATGACTGCTATTGTACAGTGTTGACCAAGCTACAGACAAAGATCTTCACCATCACAGGTTTCTCTCTAACTCTTCAGCTATGATCTGCTTTCCAAATGTAGCCTTATCTCTAAAGGCAAGCCAAAGCAGACATCAGTGGCATTTTCTCATGTTATAGTAAGATAGCTTTTCTTCCATTCAGGAGAGTTTATAGAAGTTATAAATTTGGGTCAAATGTTGTTTAATGTCTTCATAAGTGATCAGGATGATGGGACCAAGTGCACCAGGATTAAGTCTGCAGATGATACCAAACTAAGTGGGGAAGTAGACACTTCAGAAGGGTAAGACACCCAGCAGGAAGACCTGAATAGGCTAGAAGAGTGGGAGAACAGGAACCTTAGGAAGTTCAACAAGGGCAAGTGTAAAAACTTACACTTAAAGAACCCTAATCCAGGTGTGTGCCAGAGACTGGTATCTACCTGGATGGACAGCAGCTCTGTGGAAAGGAACCTTAGTGTCCTGGTGGACAACAATCTCACTATGACTGAATAACGTTGTGCAGCAGCAAATAAAGCCAACAGGAGTCTGGGTTGCATCTACAAGGGTATCATCAGCAAAGATAAGTCATTAGCTCATTCTAATTGTTACTTCAGGCCACACCTGGAATATTGTGTTCAGTCTTGGCCCCCACTATACAAGAAGAATGTAGGCAGACTAGAGAGCATCTATCAGGATAATCAAAGCACTGGGAAGCCTGTTATGTGAACAAAGGCTGAGAGAATTTGCTATGTTCAGCTTTGAGAAAAGAAACTACAGAGAGGTTTTGGCAACAAAAGAAGATGGAGACTCCATTTTTACAAGAGTCACATGGAAAAGATGAGGGATAATGGGTACAAGTCACTCTTGGAGAGATTCCAACTGGACTTTGAAGGAAAATTGGTCTCAAGGAGAACAATCAGCCTTTGGCAAAATCTCCCCAGGGAAGTGGCAGATCTTCTAAAAGCTCCACTAGACACTTTCAACATTTGTCAGGACAATGTGCTGGGCCATCTTGTCTAGATGGGGCTTTTGTCTAGATGGAGCTGTCCCTTCCAACCTTAGATTCTAGGATTCTAGGATTCCTAACCTTGATTTACACTTATATCCCTCAAATATCTGCAGGAGATTATAAAAATCAGTACCTGCCTACTTCAGCAAATAACTTTGTTTGTTTGTTTTTTTAATTGTAAATACAAAACTTATAAATCTTTAATAAATATATCCAGTTTGAACTTTCTAACATTGTGGCTAGTAAAACAGATCAGAAAGGAAGCTTTGTAGGCTCTCACTTTAATACTTTCCCATTCCACTCAATGGAAAAGTAAGAATTTTCATGAAAAAAAACACGTTTACATTTTCTCTTTTTTTGGTCTAAAATACAATTTGTTAGAGACAAAAAAACATTTCCTTTAGACAGAACTGTCTGTTCTTTCCTAAGTATGTATTATTCAAGTTTTGTGCACTAGACTGTAGAAGGTTCTGCCAATAACAAAATCCTACTGGGAAGATGGTGCTCCAGAATATCCCTGGAGTCACCAAATCAGCACACTTTCCAATCCATCTGTAGTCAGGGGTACTTTCCTAAACTGTGAGTTGTCCTTTATGGACATAGAGCTACAGTGAACACTGTATTGAAAAAGTTGGGGTTCATAGAATCATAGAATCATAGAATTTTAAGGCTGGAAATGACCCCTAAGATCATCCGGTCCAACCATTAACCTACCGCCACCAAGTCTACCCTTAGACCATGTCCTCAAGCACCGCATCTACCCGTCGTTTAAACCCCTCAAGAGATGGGGACTCAACCACCTCCCTGGGTAGACTGTTCCAGTGCTTGATGACTCTCTCAGTAAAGAAGTTCTTTCTAAAAGAACTGGGGGGGTTTGTTTTGGTTTGGTTTGTTCGTTTTTTTTCTATCCCAATATATACATATGTGCCTAACATTCGCTGCCAATTAAAATAATAAACAAACAGCATAAACTGTATGGATTAGAAAAGGGTATAATTGTCCCTTTTAGTCATATAAATGAGTTCTTGTCTTGCTACAGGGAAGAGATAAACTAGACTAGAATTCATTTTCACCTCCCATGGTGAAATCTTTTATTGTTGTTTTTCTGTGCTACAATGGTGGAATACAAAGCCTAAGTCACAACAAAGCAATAATGCCGCATTGATGTGCTCCCAGAATTGAAGCCATAGGCAAGCAACACTACTTACTGCCGGGCCCCAATTCAAGTCTCCTTACAGCCCTCTGGGCATTTCCAGACTAAATAGCTTTGAAAAGGGGAACAGCACATTAGCTGGCCCTCTGAGACAATCTGAGTAGAGTTACTGCATAAAAAATCCAGTTTAAATTATGTTAATAGAGCTGCAAGCTGCAAAGAAATTATTTATCAGAACTAGTGCAAGACCCTAGAGTTTATGCATTTTTTACATCAGACTTCCATTTCCTCGCTGTAGTCCAACAAACCTTTATACACCACCAGGAAAAGGGAATCTGTATTATGGCATCTGTGTTTTGAGCAGCTGTGGTCTTTAATCCCATTTATGCCAGAGCTTCACTGTGTCTGTTCCCAAGAGGACATCAAACCATTCTTTGTGTCCCAGAGTGTATCAAAGCCCCCACCATGGCCATAGCATTGCGTAAATGGTGTGCAGCAGATGGCACAGACCACATCCATCCTCACTGATGAGACATCCAAGGCAAAGTACTTCAGTGGGATTACTGTAGTTGCCTAAATGGGTATCATATAAGTAGAGAAGATAAACCTTAAGTATATAGAGAATGACAACTGGTGAAGCCCAGGCTTCTCCTGGTGAATGTGCATATATCTATATATAGATCAGTAGCCTTCAAGGATCAGATAAACAAATGAACAAAACCAGGAATAGGGTGATGAGGGGGAAAAGTGTATGAAGTATCTGAAAAAACTATCTGAAGGGACTACAGAAAGGTTAACTGTTTTGGTTCTGGGACAGCTATGCAGCAGTCATTCCCAATTTCATCCTCTCTGATTTCAAAGAGCACTTAGCTGCTTGAAGGAGGCAGAATTGCTCAACAGAATGGCATCCAAGATGACAAAATGTCATTGCTACAATGGGAAGAGGTTTGCATTCAAAATTTCATCAAGAGACACACCACTGTGATGCAGGACCTGATTCCTATCTCAGAAACACCAGCTTGAATCAGCAGGAATCCAATTAAGTCAGTAGACTATCAAGAGCAATTGGGTTAGGCCCACATTAAATGTGTATGAAAATCAGTGGGAAGAGACAATGGGTAACGTTATCTACATATACGTTTAAATTCACAACTGGTGAAAATACCAAGCATGAGTAAAATCATAGATAATCTCAGATTATAAATGGGTCCATTTACTTTTGACATTAAAAGGTGGGTGTCATCTTCCTGGTTTATAGGTCTCTAATAATTCCATTCTGCTTTTCCATAATTCATAGCCTTTCATAGTTTATTGAATCGTTCAGGACTACTCACCCTTTCTTCTTCATCTTTTTATTTTAGTTCTAAAATTTGTGTGTGCGTACATGCTTGTGAAGAAATGTAAAAGAGCTACTTAGCATTTGAAGGAGTGCTGCAAACAGTTATTTCAAAGCTTTTGTTCTAAAATAAAATAAAAAAGCCAAGGGAGGAGATTTTCAAATTTGTTTCAGAAGATTTTTTTATTGCTCAGGTTTAAGACATTTTTTTTTTCCCCCTGGCATAAGCCATCATCAATCTATGGTGCTGCTCTAATTTGCACCACCTGAGGATTGAAAATGACATAAAGTGAGCAACTAAAAAGAAAGAGACAACACGTGACTAATATCTGTCACACCACTTAATATACTGTTGCTCAGAAATAAGGTGACAAGAATTGGTGTAGTGCCAAAAAACAGAGCAGGAGAAAAGCTTCAACTCCATAAGTTATTGAAAGTTTTTTGTTAGACCTACAATTGCTTTAAAAATGAGGCAAATAGAAATACAGAAATACAATTTGGTAATAATAGCAGAAATGCTTTTAGCATATCTTTAAAGATAAGCTCCCTTGGGTAAGTTTGCAGCAGGGCTTCTGCAATTCTATGCAGCCCAAGGATCTCTTGTAGGATCTTTCTCATGGACACCTTGTAGCATTTTCTATTGACTCACATGCTAAAGAAACTGAAAACCCAAGTGTTGGATGCAGAGCTTGTGGACAATGCACTTAAGCAATCACATGCAGAACAGGAGCCACAGAAGCAAAACTCGCTATCTCTTCAGTAAAACTCTTGGAGAAGCTGTAGGCAGAAGACAGTTTTGGGTCCATATGCCAGTAAGGATCTTTGCTTGAGAAACATATAGAAGTATAGAAAAATATTCTAGAAGAAAACTCATAATGTCAAGAGCCTGCAGATAGAAGGGAATATACTGGTCAGTTGATGCATTCCTCTTCTAATTTCAACATAGAATCATAGAATAACAGAATGTGTTAGGTTGGAAGGGATCTTTAAAGGCCATCTAGCCCAACCCTCCTGCAGTAAGCAGGGACATCATCCCTAGATCAGGTTGCTCAGAGCCACATCAAGCCTGACCTTAAATATTTCCAAGGTTGGAACCTCCACCACCACTTTGGGAAACCTGTGCCAGTATCTAACCACCCTCATATTGAATATCTGTTCTTCCATGCTTCATCTTCACACTTTGCTAAGAGAATATTAGTAGTTATAAATCTAAAACATCGTAGTATAATTTCTCATAAAACAAGGTAAGAAGAAGTATAGTGTGTCTCCGTAAAGTTGTAATAGAAACAAGAAGACTGAAGCAGGAAATAAGTAATTAATATTACTGGTACTTGTACTAACCAATGAAAGAACCTGGAGGATGAGGAGAGAATGTAAACTCTCATTGTCCAGCACAGTAGCAGAAAATGTAGCCGCAGAAACAAAGCATGACTAAAGGACACTAGAGGAGAACAGTCCCTTCAAACATCTTTCCACACCACTTGGAAATAAGGAGACTGGTTATGGGGTGAAGGGTGGGGGAGGTGTTAGGTTGTCACCTAAAACAGCAGTCACCTTAAACAAAGCAACCATCTTCTAAGAAGAAAGCTGAAGAGTTCAATTTACAATGTCTGCAGCAAGAGAAAGACAGAAGAACTGACATATAATAAATAATTATTAAAAGATAACCAATCAAGCATAACCTGAATTTTAACAGAACTTAGTAGTTTGCTTTACTTATGCATGTATGTATGTATGTATTTTTCTAATGCCTGGGACTGTAAATTTGTTTTGAAGGAAACATTCTTTTAGTCTTACATCTTGTCCAAGATGGAAAATGCCCCTGACTGACCTGAAACACAATTCCGTATCCATTGATATAGTGATTGTTAAAAATCATTTACATTGTCATCATGGCAAGTATCCAGATGCTTGGCATATGCTACAAGGATGAGCTATAAGTGCAACCATGGAAGGGGTGAACAAACAAATTAGAGCCATGGTGCCACAGAGGTCAGACAAGAGGGATTGTTTGGGGATCAGTGACAACTGAGAAAATTTTCTGCAGCATGGGCAGGCAATGAGGAACATGCTTGAATCTAATCTACCAAGAAAGAGTTTACATCTGGAAGTTGAATTCTTTTATCTGGGTACTTCTAGCAAGTTTTTGTGTTGTTTGTTTTTTTTTTTTTTTCATTTTAAATTCTACATTGGCAGAGGGAGAACAAAGCATCTCTGTGTGTGTGCTATTTACTCCTAGAAGAGCACTCAGTATTTTTCCTGCTACAACACCAACCCATCAATAAACCATAAAGAAAATAAGAACACGTATAAATGTTGCTGGGAGATAACTGCTTGTTTGATTGATAGAAAGTATCCTTCTTTTATACACCATCCTGTAATGATGTATAAACATGCATCATATGAAAACTAATGTAAAGAAAATGTAGTTAACCTTGCTGTGACAACTGCCAAAAAGTATATAACCTATAATTTTTCTACAAACCTAAAACCTATTTGCCCATAGTTGAGTGAATCCATGGAGTATTATTAATATATAATCAAGGGAACTGTAAAAATCTCATTTTTCTTAAAATGTTGCAAAAAATACTTAAAAGTATTCAGAGGTCTTGACTGAAAACTTCAAGACAGCTAGGTATTAGGTGACCCTCATATTAGCCTGGCCATATGTATGCTCTGGAAAGAGAGCTATATAACCATGTCTTTTACTACTCCAAAGTGCATGACATCCTGTCCACATCCATAGTATTTAGGCTCCGATATTAATGGTTTTGGGTATTTTTCTTCAGAAAAACAGGTGAAGTCAGGTCCCTTCTGAATTTGAATGATGTAGACATGAGGAATTGTTTGGGTTTTTTAATAATGCTGCACATTGTTCTTCATCTCCCAGAAAACAAGCCTCTAAAAATGTCTTCATCTAGATGAAAATATCATATCAAGATGACTAGTTGCATTGGAAGATGTAGGTCTTACTGAAAATGAGCATCAGAGCTTTAATTGCTACTGCCTTGGCTATTTCCTTGAGTGTCTCAGATTCCACAAACAACATGTTTTGGTAGTCTAGAGTGATTAAGTACAGAAAGAGAAAACGAAAGAAGCAGATAGATGTGACAGCACATGGACTAAAAGAAGAGCTGTCTGGGTCACACCAGATGCTCAACTAGGCCACTGATTCATGTGCTCAGTAGTGGAGACTCAGTAAAGTAGAAGAAGTGGCCAGAGTTAGAGGACGATATGCTCCCAGCAATATCCTTCCACCTTCTGGAAATCTGCCACCTTGGTGTCTTGAGCTGGCGGTTGTATCTTTATTATCTAGAATCTAGATAATAACTAGGTTAATGTAGATAATCTTTATTATCATCCAGAATCTCTTGTACTGTACTTATTATTCCTATGAGCTTAGAACAACATTGAAATCAATAGAATTGTAAAATATTTTATACATAAAGTGTCTCTGGAGGTCAACTGATTTAAATCCCTGTTCAAAGTCAGGCCAGCATTAGAATATTTCTAGAGTAGCTGAAGTCTCTAGCAATTTTCAGTTGCAATAGTTAAAAATCAAGTTAAAATCTTTTGTAATAATTAAGCTCCACTGAGTTTCTGCTGTATTTCATGGTTTTAAAACTTTCAGAACTTCCCTGCAAATGGGCTATATTTATGTAATTTCAAATGTCCAATACAGTGTAAAAGCAAATCAGAGCTAACATGATGGGCTGAACTGAAAGCAGATAGCATGTTGAAAGTAAATCTATAAAGAAAGAGAAATAAGCCAATATGTAAGAATCAATTATTTTAGTCTGGCACACATATTGTCGAGCATCATTTATCAACTGTATAGCAAGTTACAGGCCTGTTACAGCACCAGTTATTTCAGGGTAAAAAAGACTTTCCAGACCTTCAGAGGCATTCTTGGTTCCCAACAAGATGCTACATGCCCTGAGCCCTCTATCACGTGAATCAGTGGTTTCACAGATCCCAGGCTTACCCAAAATAGACAACCTCACTGGCAAAATACAGGCACATATTATGTGTAGCAACCTCCTTCTAAGCAGTCCATGATTATGCAACACTATTTTTATGTGCTTCTTTTATAACATAGCATGCATGCCCTTCTCCAGGCTGTTCTGACCAGACTGTTCAACAGATGGCAAGGAAAAGTCATGTATGTCCTCAGCAGCTAACCCATATGCGTCTTGAAAAGAAAATGTAGAAAGCCACAGAAACATGACAGAATCCATTACTGGCTTTTAATGCTGATAGTGATGCAGAAATGAGCCATGAGCACAGCTGTATGTGCCTTCGGGAGAACACTTTGCCCAGCTCTGGTTCAGAAACAGATCATTAGAAGTAAATCAATATAACCTGCCGTTCCTCTTCACTCTGTCCTCTTTCAGAAAACTAATCAGCACACACACAGAGAGCTATATTCTGGCTGAACCAATTCACATCAGCCTGAAATAAAACCAACAACAGAAAAGAAAAAAAAAAAAAAGGAGGATTTATTCTTTCTAAAGAAAAGTGAGGGTAAAATGTTACTTGCAAAGAAAAATTATCATGCTGTTTCCAGGCAATGAAAACCATGATGTGACAACCTGCATGAACAATATTTTTGTGAAAGAAGAGCCAGGGTTAGACTTTATTTTTCCAGTTCAAGCATTTCAAGTGTTCATACAAAATTATTTCCATGTTTATGGTTTTTTTAGTAATACACTGTGTCCAATACATCATGTGTGATGCACACTAAATGAGCACTGAGATAAATAAATTTTAAGTGTGTTGTTCATTTGATTGCTTTGTTTCAAGAGTAAAAGAAAAAAATGTAATGAAGACATTAGGTGGGTTGTGAAATATCTGTCTGACAGTGCTGTGCTGAATTATGGAGATCTGAACGTCAAAGCCCTGCTTTAACGATAACACTATCCCTACTGTTCTGATCCAGCAAAGGTGTCCATTGCTCTGAGGTAGACTTTTTTGCCCTGAGAGAAAGATGGTTTACCAGAAAATTTGCTAACTTTCAGAGTTACATGTTGGATAAACTCTGAAGTTCTCAAGAGCCCCACCTGACCTACTGGAAGAGTTAGCCAGGAAACAGAATGTAATTTCTGTGAAAAATGTTACAGTTGAGGGAAAAATAATTAAAAAAAAAAAGAATAAAATTGCTTGGCAAATATATATATAGAACTGAAATTCAATGATGTGTCTTGTTGTTCCTGAGAACAAGCTTCTATATCCTGAAATATATTCCTGGCAGCCCTGCCCAGGTGAGTACATCTCCACTGTCGGTTCCTGGAGGGTCTCTCTCTCAGCTCCCTGGCAATCTGCTTTCTGATCTTCTGCAGACACACACCAGTATCTAGAGGCATTTTGACTAAGACAGAAAGTTTCTTGGAAGGCAGATTGGTGGGTGAGCTGGCAGGAAACCAGGCAGGTTTGCTGTCAGCCTCACTCCTCTTGGAATCGACATGCTCCCGGGGAACGTTTCACTTTGACAAATCGGCATTTTTCCAATGGAAAACATTCTGTCAGAACATTTCTGCCCACTTTCACTGCGACTTCATCTTTGTCACTCTTTGCCCCGGTGGGAAAATTTGACTGTTAAGATTAGCGCAGATCCACCGCCCTTCTCTTCAGGCAAGATGTTGAACTTGTTCATCCCCCACCCCTTCCCCTTGGGCAATGTCAGTTATATGTGACACAGAAAAAATTTTCTTCAGCTCCTTATCTGTTACCTTCCTTATACACCACCCTAACAGAATATTTGCTACAGAAAGAGCATTCAAGTTGTTGCTTTGGTTTTTGTTGGTTTTTTTTTTCCCTTCAACAATATTTATGAGTTTTTTTGTAAGGGAACAGAGGTTGGGGTGATACTTGTTTACAGTCTAGTATAACACGTTATCGCTTGAATGTAATAAAATGCAAGTGCATTATTTTTAAATACTGCAGCAGATTTAATTACTGCTACTTGCAAAAATAAATGCCACTTGTTGCCACAATTATCGGGTACAATAGCAGACATCAAGCACTCTGCTGTTTGCACAGTTTTAATGAGAAGCAGTCACTTCATTCAGGTTGCCTTTTTCCTCCAAAATGCAATTAGCAAACAGTGATTAGTTGAGCCAATTCCAAATTGTATTCAAATGAAAGCAATTTGACTAGTTTGTAGGTCCAATAGGTGATACTTTCTGAAGTCCCTGAAAGAATTAATTGCATGTTTCCACCCAAACATGTTCTAGGGAGGGGAAAGATAAAAGTTCTCTTTGATACAAAGGCTTTGTTTTTGACAGTGCAAATCATTTCTTTATAAAAGCATATCATTTGGACCAGCCTACCAGACTGCTTAAGACATTTGTATCTGCACCAGAAATTTCTCTTCTTTGGGGAAAATATTGTCCCTTAATATACGAAATATTCCCCTCCACCATAACCGCACATCTGAAACTCTCCAGCTGCTAACATCTAAAAAAAAAAACAAACCAAAAACCAAAAAACTTCACATAAATAAAGATGGCTTTTAACAGTGATCTCTAATTTATGTCCAAATCCTGAAAAAGGACATTCAGATGTGCTGTAATAATGTCTAGCAACCGATAAGTCAGTGACGTGTTTATACGGATGTGATTTTCTTATCTTCATTGCAAAGTACTTGGTCAGAGATCTCAGCTTCACAGGAAAGCAGATAATCACTGCAGTTTAATTTTCAAACAAGTTCAGACCCAGAAGCTGTGGCAGCATAACAATAATTCTGATGGCAGGATTAATGGTTTCAACTCCAACCCTGAGCAAGCAGAAAGCGTTCTATTTATTTCCATATAATTTATTATTTCTCAGGTATCCCAAGAGTTAAGTCTGAAAAAGAAACTGCAAAGTACAAGAAACCAAGACTGCAAGGGCTTCAAAATGCTAAGATCGGTAACTCCTCTGAATCACCCACGGACTATTTCCACACCTAACAAGGTCGATAAAAAATCCCATTGTATTTTATGCAAGAATAAGACTGTTTTCTTTAGAGTCCTGGCCAATTTGTAATTACCTTCAGCCAACCTAGAATTCTCCCAGAAGTATTAATGGGATGTGGTTTTCCTCACTTTCTGCCCTAAATTGTTGTAAAGTGCTCTATTAAACAGCTGCCCAAACCTGGCTATGCTTTACTGGGGAGTGAAATAATAATGGATTTATACGCAGCACACATACACATGCAGGAGGTTTGCTACACTGGTCTTAAAACCACTGTCATCAGAGGATGTTATTAGCTGTGCAGACTGGCCACCCACTGTCTCAAAAGAGATACAGTAAGAGTAAATAATAAATATGAGGCTTTATTTCTGATTAAGGACATTTTATTTGTTTACACTGACATGTATTCCAGAATTTACTTGTGACTCTGCTTGCATGACAACTAAGCCAATAAAAGTTCACTGAAGTTAAAAATGGGTCCGTTAGCCCATGTTTTTCCCCTCCATAGAGCTGCGGGAGTAGCTGATCTGCATTCAGTCCCCAGTGAGGATAAAACCCCATTGCACAGAGATGAAAAGTGAGACATAATAACACTATTTTTTAATGGTACTCTCACTGGGTTCTTCTAACGTTGTAATTAAGATTACAGCTAGAACTCCAATAATGAAAACCAAGTTTTAGAGTACTGTTTTTCCTCGACACATCCACTCATCTCTCGCTTTCTTGGACTCCCACTCTCAGTCACGCCTCAGGTTTTGCAATTTACACAGATGTATGGGATAAAGGCCCATCAAATGCTCAGAGATTTGTCTTTTGTCTTTCTAGTCCTCATCACTCATTAATGACACTCGCAGACATGGCTTTGACTGTTTTCATTTTTTTCCTCTCCACTCCCCCTATTTCATGTTGCACAAAGAGCTGTGAAACAAAGACTCATCAAAGTCATCATTACACTACATTTATCTGTGCAGAGCTGTCTTTCTCATCTATTAGCCTTTTTAAATGTTCCAAGTCCTTCTGTGGCTGTATTCCCTCTCATTATTTTGGCTTCCTTGTCAACCTTTGCTGACTATTGCTGCTATTGCTCTCCTTTTCCTTTCCCCCTTCTCAATTTTTTCTAAGCTAAACACCATACAATTTCTTTGGATTAAAAAAAAAAATAGCACTTGCTGTTATTTTAAGTAAAATTAAAATTTTAAATTAGTTATTTGCACCGATTTTCATTGGTACAACCTATTAGTTCCTCTTTGTTTTCACTTTCAAACAGTGAAAAATCCCTTCTAGTCAACTATATAAGATTTTAATAAAGTGTAAATAGGAAACATCTAGATAATCTGATTTCTTTGTGTCAGATCAACTGCAGAAATCCCTTTAGAGAAGCATTTTTTAATGGAGCATATTTTTTACAGATGAAAAGCAATAGGTTAACTGTGAAAAGAAAAATAACACATATAGATAGATAGATAGATAGATAGATAGATAGATAGATAGATATGTACACATTGGCGCTGTTACATACAATTGTTTCATGGACAAGGAGAATGTCCCCTTTCCCTACCCATGATTGAGCAAATGCTCTATCAAATGGTGACTCATTGGGTTTTGACAAGCCCTTTCAGACCTTCTCAGCATCCTCCTAACTGGGAGGTTTTCCATGTCTCCACCTTCTTTATTCCTCGTTATTAGATATTTTTACATGTGGATAAAATCCCTCTTGAGCTTTCTTACTCCAGGCTGATCAGTCACAACCCTCAGCCTCTCTTTATATGTGCCATGCTTCAGTGCTTTAGTCATCCTCATCACACTTCACTGGACATGCTCTGATATGTCCACGTCTCTCTTGTACTTTGGAGCTCAGCAAAGGGCTCAGTATCCCAGACATGTCTAATAAGATTTGAGCAGAGAGGAAGGATCATTGTCCTGGCAATGGTCTGCTTAATGCAGCACAGTACACCAGTAGCTGACTTTGCCATGAATGCACATTCCTTGCTCATAATCTGCTTGATTTCCTCCTGGACTCCCAGGTCACTCTGTGCCAAGATGCTATTCAGCGTATTGATCCTGAGGTTGTCCTAGTGCCTGGGGTTATTCCTTCCCAGAGTTAGGACTTTTCCCCTTTTTTTTTTTTTTTGACTTCATGAGGTGCTATAAAGCCATCGGGCACATGTTGGCAATGACAGACTCTGACAGAGCTTTTCTGGCAAGACACACTGGAGTAAATTCTACCTCCATGGAAAAAAAGCCAAACCAAACCAAAGCAAAACCCAAAACCAAACCCTAGCAACAACAGCGGAATCTCTGCCTTTAATGTATAGAGTTAAAGCAGTGTATAATATGTTTGTGAGTGGTCACTTCTGGTCTAACATGACATATGCAGTAGTAATCTCTATAAAAGAAGGACCATATATTTCTGGAAGATCTACCCAAAAATTTTGCAACTATCAAGAAAGTATCTACTGGTGTAGTGATGTCACCATGACATGTACCACTTGAAACAGAACACCCACAAAAAATATATTCTTCCTCTGACTTGGAGCAAGGTAATAAACAAAATGCCCTTGTCCTAAAATCTGTTGTCACTCTCCACAAGATCCACTCTTCACAGTGTCGGTTTAATGGAATACTCTGAGCCTCATCATGGATTTTCATCGGAAGTTGATGGCACGGGTCAGTTACTGTTACATGATGACACTTTCATGTGGAAAAAGCTACAAATCAAACCTGCTGGAAAAACAATCTGAACGGGGAAAAACAGTAATTATTTCTTGCTACTGATCTCTTCACTTTTGCTGCACTGCTCTGTGATACTAAAATTAATATAATCTACATAATTAGTGGAAGTCCCATGGGTTTTCCTTTTATCTGTATGGATGTCAGGAATTCCAGTAGTGGGTGCAGACAGCTAGGATCGCCCTGCTGCAACCCTGGGAAGCTACGGCATCCTTTAACCTCCACCTACTCGAGCATTTTTTCTATATTTTTTCCAAGTTTTTTCTATCATTGTGTGAATAAAAGTGTGCCTAAAAGTAAGATATTTTGTATCTGTATCCAGCTTGCTCTTAAATAATTAAAATAAATTTTTAAACTAGCCAAATGCTTTTCCTAACATTCAGACTTTAAAACCCCCGTGAATGCTTCTAGTGTTTGTAAATTTTTCCGGCTACTCTGTTTTTTCTGCTTTGCTTAATAAAGCTTAATAGCTCTTCTCAAATTAAACTAAATTAATATGCCAGCTGTACCCAGTTTTGAGCACACTAAGCCCCCAATGGTTTATAATAAATTAATACATATGGTTATGGTACATCTTAACATGAAGCTCTCATTTGCATGTTGGATGCCAGAATCTATTAGTTTTGCTTCATAGTTCTTACGTTAAGTTTATCACAAGACATCACTCTCCCTGATGATAAGTACAATTAACTACATATTAATTTACCATAAGTAGATTCTCTTATTCTGGTTTGTAACCAATGGATGCACATTTACTGTTGTAAATTTTAAGATTTTCTTATTGCTCTAATAAACTTGTAATCCCTCCCTCTGGTGGGTTTCCAATATCCAGTTGTGACTTGTATTGATTTTATTTTTTTCAGTTTAGGACCTCTGACAGTTCATACAGGCAGCATTTGTCTAAATGGGCATTGGGTCAGATGTCAGACGGACTCCAGGATCAACTACAATTAGGCATGTACATAAGTGTTTCTAGGATCTGCATCTCAGCACCAAACTCTCTTTTTCATTTGTCATCCAAAATGAAACACTGGAACCACAGTTTTTCTCAAGCATTTATTGAGTTTTAAGTTCTAGTAGAGCTGAGACACGAAGGCATCCTGACTACTTATATTGCAGGTGTCTTCCAAGATCAGGAAGAAAAATTCAGATCTGCTGTGTTTGTATTTTAGTATTTATTTCTGGGTTCCATTTCAGATATGGATGCCTAGGACAGTTTGAAACACGCTTAAATATTCCATTTGGCTTTCAACATCTGGTCTAGAAGTGTACAGTCTACCATAGATCCTGTCTCATATCTGTCTGTCTTTCATGGATGTCTCTCATACCCCATAGCAACTCATATGATGCTTAGGCATCCATGTGTTGGCAACTGAGAGAAACCACCAGTAATGTTATTGGTCAGTAAAGTTATTCTAGAAATAATGAGCTATCCTCCCTTGCCTCTGCCTGCTTCTCTAGGTGATTATTCAATGTCACATCCAGCAGCCATCGAAATAGCATTTAAGTGAGCATCTATCCAGCTTGGATAACTAATGGAATCCAAAATAATGGGTATGTTTATGCATCTGAATCCCAGCCACTGACCCTGTTCAGCTCTAGGTTCCATTGACACTGCTAATATCCTGCATTTTTCTTCTGTGTCCTAGGCAATGTGAGTAGAGTCCCTGATGGTGAAGACTGAGGCAAAAAATTCAGCGAGCACCTCAGCCTCTTCCATATCCCTAGCAATCAGGTCTTGTGTTTGTTTCTGGAGTGGACCACCCTTTTTTCCCTGGTCCTTTTTTTATGACTAACATATCTATAAAAATTTTTATTGCTGCCCTTGACATCCCTGGCCAAATTTAACTCTATCAGGGCTTTAGCTTTCCTGACCTGATCCCTAACAGTGTATTTCTCCCAGACTACCTGTCTTTTCTTCTATCCTCTGTAGGATTCCTTTTTGTGTTTGAGTTTGCCGAGGAACTCCTTTTTAAACCATGCAGTCCTCTCTTCATTATTTCCTGAATTTCTCTTTGTTGGAATGCATTGCCCCTTAGCTTTGAGGATGTAATCCATGAATATTAGCCACTTGTCTTCAGCCACTCTTCCTTCTAGTGCTTCATACCATGGTACTCTGTCAAGAAGATCACTTCAGAGGACAATGTCACATCTCCTCATGTCCAGGCTAGTGAGCTTGTTGCACGCTCTCCTCACTGCCCTGAGGATCTTGAACTCCATCATTTTATTGTCACTGCAGCCAAGGCTGCCCTGGAGCTTCACATCCTCTACCAATCCCTCCTTATTGGTGAGAACCTCTCCTTGTTAGCTCCTCCACAGCTTACAAGAGGAAATCATCATCAACATATTCCAGAAACTTTCTGAATTTCTTGTGAACTTCTGAGTTGTCCCTACAACAGATATCTGGGTGGTTGAAGTCCCCTGTGAGGACCTAGGCTTTGTGAACATGAGGCTGCTCCTATCTGCTTATAGAGGGCATCAGTCTCCCTTGTCAAATGGCCTGTAGCAAATATTTCACATCATGTCATCATGATCAGCAATTAAATTTAGAAGAAAGGAGGAGGATCAGGGGTAATTGTTATTTTCCTTTTTTTTTTTTTTTTTCAATACAGCCGCTACATATACCAAATCTCTGCCTCATAGATAGTAGCTGGCTATCACCTGCTAATGAGAAGGAAAGAATAAATCTTTCTCACTTTGCTTTCATGTGTGTCCTTTTTTTTTTTCTTTATTAAACTGTTTTTGTTTCAACACATGAGCTTTTTAATCTTATTTTCTGCCCCTGTTACACTGAGGAGAAGAGATAGAGCAGCTTGGTGGGTACCTAGAGGCCGACCATGGTCAACCCACCACAACTAAGTGCAGCCTCATCAGAGCTAACTATAATGGGAGAAACACTTTCCTACTCCTATTGGTCATACTATTCTTGATACAGGCCAGGATGTATATGTATATGTAGCAATAGAAAAAATTTTAAATAGCCAGAAGCATACACACTTATAAATGTCCATTTTGAGAACACTTTTTGTGTTATACTCCTATGTAACATTTGGATTTCCATGCAGAACATTATCAGAATACTGTTACCTTTCCTAAATTCTTTTTCTAAAGGCAGTATTATATAGGGAGAGGGTTTTTTTGAACCCTTTTATCAATTTCAAACATGTCTCACTTTCCAGACTGAGGTTAGCATATTCCCATATCTATCAACTATATTTGATAGTTTCATGACAGCTATAAAAGATCAGGGCAGTTAAACAAATTAAATGCAATTAGTCTATTTTTGTGAGTATCAGTTTTCAGTGACAGTCAATTTGCCACTAGATCTTTACTGGGAAAAGTATCCATGATACAGATACAGCACTGTTACTCCTTTTTATGGGAATGAGAAAGAACACTAAGTCAAAAATTAACCATATGGATTTTCCCAAGATGTAAATGTGATTAGGATGTATTAGACAATTCATGAGAAGCAATGCCTAATTCATTAGCCGGTTAGCTTAATAATCATTCCCAACATTGCGTCATTTATCTAATGATTTATTAATTTAAGATCAGCACCTTTCTCTTTCACAGTGAGGTGAGGTAAGATAAGTCTTCTGGAAGACCAGGAATTTCTGCAGGATTGCCAGGAGATTTCAAGGCAAACTATGTCTTTTTTTTTTTGAGAACCAGCAAGAGGGAATGCATTAAACATGCAATTCCACAACTGAAATTGCCAATTGTTCAATGGAAGCACTGTAGCAAATATTTTGCCTATTCAAAATTGTTATATAGTGAGATGTATTTAGAGAAGTTCTACCCATCTCCAGAGAATTAAACTGGACTTTAAGGAATGGGACAAAAACTGAAGGTGCATTAGTGACCTCATGTACAACCTACAAAATTGGAATCAATCCAAGAAAATATTTGTGTTTCTCTTTGGAGGTAGTCCAATGGAGGGCTCAAAAGCTGACTTGGTGACCAGAGCAGCCCTTGTGTAAGGAAAGGCAGAGGGAGCTGGGTTTGTTTAGCCTGGACAAGAGAATACTGGGAGCAGATCTTATCAGTACTTACAAATATCTAATATGTGGATGTAAAGAAGATGTACTGGATTTTTCTCAGTGGTGCTCACTGACAGGACAAGGGGCAACAGGCAAAAACTGGAACACAGGAGTTTTAACCTAATATGAGGAAAAATGTCTTCCCTTTTAGGGTGACAAAGCACTGGGTTCAGGCTTCCCAGAGACCTTGTGGAGACTCCTTCTCTGAAGAGATTCAAAACCCTCCTTCACGCAATCCTGGGCAACCTGCTCTGTCTGATCGTGGTTTAGCAGGATCTACTCGGACTAGATCATCTCCAGGGGTCCCTCCCACCCCTTACCACTCTGTGATTGTTCCTTGATACAAAAAAACCCCATTCATTTACTTCAGAGAGCCATTAGATAAATAGCATAGGAAGAAGACACTGGGACAAAGACTCCTTTCCAAGGGAATGACTTCTAACTAAGACTCCAGATTCCCTTACTCTTGATCTCACAAATTTTGCTTTCCTTTCTGGTGTGACCAGATCCATAAGACTGTGGATGGTCAAGGTTGTGGCACAGGTGGAGGGGGAGGGGAGTTGGAACTCAATGACTCTTGGGTCCCTTCCAACCCAGACCGTTCAGTAATTCTGTGATCTATCTCCTGTAAATGTTCAAGGTAGAGATAGTATATCCCTACTAAATATGTATGATATTATATATGTGCTGTCTAAACACTCCCCAGCTCTCACAGACTCCCTTACTTTCTAGTAACCTACCTCATGGAATAGCTCTAATTAGGGCCTGGAAGAGATCAAAGTTTGCTCTTACAAAGTCCAGGGTAGCAATCCTACTTTTTGCTTTACCTCTTCCACACAAGATCTTGAACTCCACCATCTCATGTTCACTATGTCCCAAGCTGCTCCCAACCTTCACTTCCCTAACAAGTCCATCTGAATTAGTATAAGGACATGATCTAGTTCCAACTTCTCATCAGCTCCTCCACTATCTGTATAAGGAAGTTGTCTTCAATACATTCCAGAAACCTTCTAGACCACATGTGCCTGACCCTCTTGCTTTCCCAACAAATATTTGGGTAATTGAATTCCCTCATAAGAGCCAGCATCTGGTATTGTGAGGCTACTTCTAGCTGCTTGTAGAAGGTTTCATCAAGCTTCTCCTGATCAGGGGGCCCATAGTTCACACTCACAACAGTGTCACCCATACTAGCTTGACCCTTGATTCTCACCCACAAGTTCTCCTCTGGTACGTCATCCTTCCTCAGGTGGGGTTCAATACATTGTAGCTGCTCTCTCACATGAGGAGACTGAGGGGTGACCTCATTAACGTTTATAAATATGTAAAGGGTGAGTGTCAGGAGGATGGATTCAGGCTCTTCTCAGTGATGGACAGTGATAGAACAAGGGGAAATGGTTCCAAACTGGAACATAGAAAGTTCCATCTTAATATAAGGAGGAACTTTTTCACTGTGAGGGTGACAGATCACTGGAACAGGCTGCCCAGAGAGGTTGTGGAGTCTCTTTCTCTGGAGACATTCAAGACCGATCTGGGCATGTTCCTGTGTGATCTACTCTAGATGATCCTGCTCAGGCAGGGGGGTTGGACTGGATGATCTTTTGAGGTCTCTTCCAGCTCCTAATATTCTGTGATTCAGACACATGATTTCAGGTGGGGAGTAGTCAGTGATACCTCCTCTGAGGAGTCCTCATAAGATCCTTCAGGACAATCCAAAGATTTTTCCCTGAAATCTCCTAGAATATCTGTTCATTCTGGGGAGTTTAATATATATACACACAAACGGATTATTTTAAGATTGAAATAGTCACATGGCTTCTAAATTTCACGTTTCACTGTGACAAAAGTGAATGAACTCTTTTTGTTATATATATGCAGACTGTAGCTAGCAAATATGACATTGAATCTAGTAAATCTTTAGCCTTTGTTCTTTGTTGTTAATATGATTTGAGGAATGCACAGTACTGGATATAAAAATAAATTTCTCTCTCTGTTAGAGTGGAATAGCTCAAGTGCTAAGTTTTCCATAAAATACTGTTGGCCTACCTGTGACAGGGCTAGTCTAATTGGCCTTATTCCAGCTTTTTGTGCAGTTTGAGTTTTATTCTAAACCACTGCATTTCATCTGAATAATCATGACTCTTTCAGCACCAGAAATGTGATTTTTCAGACTTCCACCATTTCTCTAGGGAACAAAAACACTTCAAATGCCATGTGCCTAAATAGAATAGTTTGAATTTTAACCAACCAGCATTTGCAAGGAAATGAAATGCAATCTAAAGACCAGGACATTTTCAAAGCAGTTATTTGCAGAATAATAAGGCTTACTAGGAACTGCAATATGCTCTGAGAAAACCTGCAAATCATAGAGAAAATCACTAAATGGAATATTCATTATCTGCCAAATCTCTAGTCACTACCCCTCAAATATTTCTGCTACACAAGGGAAGCACTTTCTAGTGTCCAGTATCATAAGACAAACCCCAATAACAGAATAAACCTTCCCCTTTAGTGCACTTCATAGACAAACACAGGATTTCGGTTCGATTGTGAGACACCCTTCAGAGTTACAGTTTCCAGCTTTACATCTTCTGTGACAAAGGCAACCATGATTAATTCAGCATCTTCCATGATCTGGCTGCTCAAAAGAGACAACAAACCCTAAGTAATTTCCTGTCCCAATGGATTTTTTTATTAGTTCCAACCCTACATCTCCTTATTTTCTGATTAAGCTGAGTATTTTAAGATCAGTTTTCCAAAACATTGATATTAGACAGCTGTTCCAGAATTCAACTTCTCTACTGAAGAGAAGTCACCTTCCAACTTCTTTTATTTGTTTTCTTTTTTTTTTTTTTAATGAGCCATTTGTTCTTATTCTAATGTTGTTCTTTAGTTAGCTGACACTTTTCCTGCTGTCTTTAACTTCTTCACACATTTATACTCTGCAGTGCAGGGCTCAGCACAACCAAATCAAAAGCTTTCAAATTAGCAAAGCATTTAATTTTAGTGTGCTTGCAAGTTAGTAAGTTTTCTAAGTTAGAATTCAAGTTTATATGGCTTCATATAAATAAACTGAAATCTGTTTTTTGGGATAAAATTTATTTAATAATTGGGCCTTTTCAAACATCTATTTAATCCATGTGTCAATACTCACGCAGTTATGTGGAGAAATAATTTATAAATATGAGACTTTATTTTACAGACATTTTTATAATTTTATGTAATTAAGCTACATTTTCCATCATATTATATGACTAAACAATCATCTCCTTTAACACAAATGAGCACAGAGAAATGGCAATGGGTATAGTCTATTTCCCATAACCACACCAAGGACATGATCCCCTATTTGAGCACTGTATCCAGTTCTGAGCTACCCAGTAAAAAATACAGGGGTCTCCTGGAGAGAGTCCAGCAGAGGACACAAAGATGATGAAGGGCTTTGAGCATCTCCCCTGTGAGGAAAGGCTGAGTGAGCTGGGGCTGTTCAGCCTTGAGAAGAGAAGACTGAGAAGGGATCTCATCAATGTTTATAAATATTTGAAGTGTGGGAGACAAAGGGAAATGGACAACCTCTTTTCAGTGGCCTGTGGGGACAGGACAAGAGACAATGGTCACATGTAAGACCACAGGAGGTCCCGCACCAATGTGTGAAAGAACTTCATGGTCAAGGTGACAGAGCACTGGAACAGGCTGTCCAGGGGGGTTGTGGAGTCTCCTTTTCTGGAGATACTCAAGTTCCATCTGGATGCCTACATGTGTGACCTCCTCTAGGGAACCTGCTTTGGCAGGGAGGTTGGACTCTCTCAAAGTCCTTTTCAACACCTACAATTCTGTGATTCTGTGATCTGGTTCCTCACAGGGAAATCTCAGCCACATGGGCTGAGGATGACACCATCTCCTTACAGATTGGTCACTGCCTATGTAAGTTGTGGGAATAAGTGGAATATGATTTGGGGATTGCACAAGACATTATAGTTTCTCTAAGGAAGAAACTAAGGGTGGGAACAGGAAGGGATCAAAGTATACAAATGTGGAAAAACAGATAAGGGGGTCAAAAAAGTCTGTAAACAGTGCATGTGTGGGGCCATCCCCCACACCTGATGGACACAGTCTATCTCTGTCTTCTAATTTAACTCCATTTCTTAGGAAAGGGGCTCTCTATTCCACCTGTTAATGTGTTTGATCTCTGAGTTCTAGCAAATAGAGTGGGACCAGAAATCCATGTCTGTGGTGGCAGCAACTGCAGTGACTGCAGCATGTGAACATCAGTGGGTGTGTATGTCAGTGGGTGATCAAGCCAGACCAAGTGGCAAGTAAGATATGACACTTGGAAGGCAGGTATCAAGGCCTGAATTGGATATTTTAGAGAACCAAGAGGCTTTGAGTTGGCTGCTGGAGGGACCACTTAGGGATTCACAGCCACAGATTTGAAGAAGCCACTAGAAAGACCCATTACACGTGTGAGTTAAGTGGTCTCTACCAGCAGTTGGAGTGTGTCTGTGGCCTCAGGGTCTCCTATGTCTAAGTTGCCAGTGACTGGGAAGACTGAGATCCAGGGGCAGGTACTGGACCCAGTGATGGCCTGATCTTTCCTGTTTGGGGGGATCCTTACTGCACATATGTGTTTGTGTATACATGTTTTCCACTAGCAGATCTTCATCTTGATGCATCAGAGGATGAGGTTATTGGTGCTGATCATGCTTGCGTGGGTGTCGTGTTTTCTTTATGTGTTGATAAGCACACCAGGCATATGAACATGTGTATATGCCTCAGTGTATGTGCTTGTATGGAATACATGTTCAGACTTACTCCTGGCTGGATCCAGGAAGAGAGATGAAGCAACCTCTGTCAGGCTACTGCATTAAGAAATTCATGAAATCCTCATTAAAATCTACCTTCAACAGATATACAGAATAAGCAAAATAACAACTTCATTTTTCTAATCTAACTTGGAGAAAAAATACTTGCAATCTTCAAGGCTAAGGAAGGCAATAGAGAAGGCAAAACAGCATCTGAGGTATCTGTTTTGACACCGTTTTTAACAAAAAGTTCATTGAATTTGCCCAATGCTATGTGTCCAAAACCCAAGCAAACCCAACATTTCCCTCAAAGGAAACTGAGCACAATATATGAGCATATGAGCAGAGAGGCTAAAATAAACGTACACAGAGCTCTACACACGTCTATCTACTGGCTACTGGGAAAACCAAGAGCAAGTGTTCTTCCACTGCATGACCCTGAGTGTGTGCAGCAGCACTGGACATAGGGGTAATGAGAGGATGTGTAGCCCCTTGAGCAAATTGGTATCTACAGACATCAATTCATTCCTGACTCACCTGAGATTTAAATACTTGGCTTGGCAAGAACAGCAGCATTAGTACCATATGCAGCACATTATTAAAATGAAGAGGTACTACAGTGGCCATTAGGCACAAGCCAGGTTTCTACGTATTAAACATGCACGGAACATGTGCGAGGAAGTTCTGTTGCTCTTGCAATTTTGCAGGGTCAAAAGTTGTCACGTATCAAGTTGGAAATAACACGGGAAAAGCACTAGTAATGGTGCCATCTTGTGTTTGAAATCTGGAAATGTTGCATAATCTTTTGGTGTGATAATCTGTTTGTAACCAACTTTGTGTGAGAAACTTCAGCCTAAATATAAATTGATAGGGAATAAATTAGGCTTTGAGTCTTTATTCTGCAAAATGGTTTGTGTTTAAACATACAGGATTGTGTTTAAAATAAATGTTAGGGTTGATTAGGGTGAGAGTTAGGGAAAGGGAGATAAGGAATGTTGTTAGAATCGTTGAACAACAATTGGGGTTCAGTTTGGAGAAAAAAAGGCTCTGGGCAGCCTTCCAATAACTGAAAGGTGCCTACAAGAAAGCTGGGGAAGAACTGTTGACAAGGACATTGAGTGATAGGACAAGATGTTATGATTGTAAACTAGGAAAAGGGAAATATAGGTGGGAATTAAGAAAAAGTTCTTCACTCTGAGGGTGGTAGATCACTGGCACAGGTTGCCCAGAGAAGCAGTAGAGGCTATCTGGAGATATTCAAGATCAGGATTGATGGGGTTCTGGGCAACCTGATCTACTGAAGATGCCCGTTTACTGCAGAGGTGGATCTAGATGACCTTTAAAGATCCTTTCCAAACTAAGACATTCTATGATACTATGATTAATCTAAAAGAAATAAAACAGTACTAATAGTGATTTTCTCAGTCTCTCAATCAAGAATACTTTATTACAGTGTTTGGGGTTTTTTTTGAGGGTTTTTTTTTGTTGTAGTTTAAACTGCATAGCATTCGAAATTTAAACTCCATAGATATATATACTGCAGGTGATTGTTATAAAATTGTCAGAAGTGAAGTAACTGTAAAATCATAGAAACACCAAGAAGGGCCTGCAAATTGCACAAATGTTTCCTGAATATTTGCTGATACACAGACAAGCATAAAAAAAGCAAAAAAAAAAATGCAGTTTTTCGAAAACAGAAAAAACAAGTCAGCACCCTTGCTACAAACATGCAGGAAGTCATGAGTAATACTTGCCTTTAGTGAAGGTGATTTCTTTTGACAACAGGCTTACAAGTTTCAAACTGTGCAAAGAATTACATAAACATCCTGACATCAAGATAAGCTTCATCATATATGCTAAAAGCCCAAAATAGAACACAATGCACATACACATATATGTCCCAAAAATACTGAGAGATGTGGCCAATGTAAAAATATACATTTTATGGTTTTAGTCTTTCAACAGTTTTTATATAACAGCAAACGGTCCTGGAATGTGAACTATTTTTCATCAGAACATTTATTTCATAATTTTTACTTATCTTGGGCATGCAAATATTAGCTTCAGAAACTCAAAGCATATGTACAGCTTGACCCTAAATATGAAAACCTGGTTCTAATGGAAGCAGATTGAGGTTCATTTTATTAAGATGTCTATTATTCAATGCAATATCTCAATTATACCAAGTAGTTAATACACTGTGTGTTAGATAAGACTGTTCTAGCTACTAAAAAAAACCCCACCCCAAGCAAACAAACACCAAAATCAGCTTTCCTTAAGCCCTTAAAATAAATATTACTTGCTAAGATTTATAATGAAACAAATTTGTTGCATACAGTTTACTGATGGATCCTGGGAAAGAAAGAACAGCTTATATAGCTTATTTTTTATGTTAGCTGTTGATGTTTGAATTGCAATCTCTGGATGCAAAATGTTTTACAATAACTGCTGAGCTGCAACATATCCTAAAGGAGACTTTTGGTGTGGTAATAAGAAGAGCATGTTCTCCTTGATCTGACTACATACTCCTGTCAGATACAGTTCAATAGCACTTGGCTGGGCAGTATTCTCATTTTGCAGGGAGCAAAATGTGACCACTTGCAAAACACAGGCTTTAATTTACCTTTTTTCTAATGTTCTTATATGCACTCAGTGTATCCATGCCATCAAGTTTTTATCTAAATATGCATTATAAAACCCAATCCATATTTCTATTAATATTAATAAGAATGTGATTGCAACAACTGTGGAATAATCTACACAAGTTGGTTAAAGTGACAGCAGCCTTGATCAACTGCTTTTCCGTTACCCTCACAAATGCTTCTGAGTAATTTTTTTCCATAATGTTCTCAGGGCATAAGGAAAAAACATCTTGCAAGTGATTAACCTGATATTTTTCCTTTTTTAAAAACTGACACAATATCTACAGATTACTCCATTATGGCAGTGGGTAAAAAACTGATGAATTTCACTCCAGCACTTACTGCAGATGTTACTCATTCCCAAACTCCTTCATTCTCAGCCCCTATTTTGTCCTGCTCCACAAATTCCTTAAGTCCCTTAATCCTCCCATAGACCCACTGCCCTTGTATTGAATTACTCTCTACAATGTTGTTAATACTCTTAATTGCAAGATACAGGGTTGTAGTTTTGAGGGGGATTGACTTTTTCTTTTTTTTTTTCCTTTTTTTTTCTTTTTCACCGTTTTCCTTGTTTTTCCTGTTTCTTTCTGTTTCATTTTCTTTTGGGGGGTTTGTTTTGTTTTTTTTTTTTG
>VXBZ01003928.1:93307-111605 GCA_013399135.1 Heliornis fulica
GAAGATCTCCATGCATCAGGTAGCAGGCTGCACAAACCTGTATGGACCAGTCAACCCTTGGTACTCAATAAAAATGTGCAGATGAGGACACCAAACAACGTGTTCACTTCAAGAATGTAACATGAAACATGTAAAAAAGCCAAAACAGTCTCATTTTAAGATCTGTGCCATTGTATCTGAATTTGAAATCAAAAGGTCATGTTAAGGTCTGGCAAAGATCTTTTCTATAATGTTGAACCTGTCAGTGGTACTAATGCAAATAGTGAGATGGTTAATGGACTAGAAGAGAAATATCAATGCCAAGTCACCCATTAGCTGACCCAAGTCAGCAGAGATCTGCATGGGCATATCTAGTTTTATGAACTCTAAGAACCTGTCATCTAATGTACTCAAAAAAAANACCATCACATGTATTAGTAAATCACATAAATAGTCTACCTGTGAGTTCATCAAATGCCTATCAGTCAACACTGTGAGAAGGAGATTAGCCAGCTTTCTGTCACTAATGCTTTAGGCTTGAATAGTGTAGGTATAGGAACAANGTCCTGGGTAGATTAGTAACTATATTGTTTTCAAATAATTCCACGTGTAACTGAATGGCATTAACTTATGACTAAGTAGCTATGAATACAAGCATTTGTACACATACAGAAAAGTAAGTTACTCTAGAATTTCCTTCTAAAAGGTAGGCATAAATCTGTAAGAGCAGAAATAAACAGAATAGTTTTGAGATATAGCTGTTGTATAGCTAGGACCACTGTGTCAAAAGATGGATTAATAAAATGCCCAGTCAGTGCTTAGTGATGGTGTCAGGTGAGATGTTGTTCTCCTGACCATCTACAGAAAACTCTAGGAAAACAGTTTTCTGGCATTGTAACTTTTCCACATAGAATTAGTGAGGCAATTATAGGTGAACTCAAACTCCTCTGAAGACATTTAACTCTCTCTTGCTTGTAGAGAATCAACTTTCTTAACATTCACGTCCCTAAAGGATAATGATATAGATAAACACCATTTTCAAACTAAAACAAGGAATATGAACTCTTGCTCTATTTTCCAAACATCTCCTCTTTGATCTTGTTTCTTATTGGAAAATTACATATGCACATCTCCATATATTCTAGCCTTTTACTCACAGACATGCTGTGCAGACATATATCTCTATTCTTTTATTGGTTTGCCCAACCCAAGCTTCATGACTTTATGATAACATTGCACCAATGTCCATGTTTATATCCAGAGGAAATCTTCCAATAGGACAATATTCTCCATCTTGGGTTCCTTTTATGCCCAACTGCCCTGCCCAAGCTTTTTTAACCCCTAGTAGCTGCACAGTATCTCTCCCTTGTCAGAACCTTAGTGAATGCAGTATGAGTTTGTGCCTGCCTTTATCCCAAAAATACTTAAGCAGTTGTTTGCATACTAGAGTCCCATCAATGCTGACTACAACCTGTTACCCTTTAGCATTATATCACAGATATGAGCTAAGGTAGTGCTGGAAACTGGCTGTAAATTCCTAATGGGTCTAACAACATTGAAGAATACTGTCTGACCATCCAGAGTCTGGGGCTTTACACTGTGGTTCTGATCATGGGATAGGCTATCCATAAGGCTTAACAGATGTATGCGACAGCAGCCAAGCTGATGATTGTAGGTGTTGAGAATACTTGTCAATGAAAGCAAAAACTCAGTAGAATGAAAGAAAAGTTGCATCAGATGTAATTTTTGAAGATACATCAGATATAAATTTCAATTGTCTGTTTTTATTGATTTGATATATGAAGTGTTATATTTCCTTTCTTACACCGTAGGACTTCAGATTGCATCCCTCAGTGTAGTCTTCTGTAAGCTCTTTAGAGAACAGAAAATTACATTATCAGGGCTTAATTTTCGTGCACAGCTTGCCACAGAGACTAGCTCTCCTTAGAGGGGAAGCTGAGTTATTTGTTACTGCAAAGCATGCTGCTGATAATAAGATTAGCGGTGATGCATGCTCATATTTTCACCATTACCAATAAAGCCTATCTCCCATGTGTTTAACTGTTCAAATCTTCCAAGTGATCTGCTTTATAAAATGCCAGACACCCAGGAGTTTCCACAGAAGTCAGCAGAAACAGTAGTCAGCAGTTTTGAAAACAGATATTGAAACCAGAATAATCATATAATCTAACACTTGTCATCCTGTTAGCCCCATAAATTGTATTTAGATGCCTACATAAGCTTTCAGGTACTTTCTTACAGACAGCTGTATCTTAAAATAAATTAATATTGTATCTGATTTTTAATATTGGCACTATTAAATACTGCTAAAATGTTTAAAGTGCATTTTAAAAATATCTGTATGTCTTGAGGGTAGCATTAGATTAATTGCCTTTTGCATCATCGAAGTTGGGAATTTCACATAACGAAAACACTATAAACTCACCTATTTTTTAGGTTTTACTTTGATCCTTAAATACAATGGCTACAAGCAGTTGGACAGAGGTTAAATACAGGTGTTTTAAGATGTTAGGAGTTTTTGGAAATATTTCTAATATAAAAGGACCATATTACATACAATATAAAGTGGAAAATTTGTTATTCAGTCTAAGAAATATACAGTAGGCCTAATACTGTGGGTAAATAGTAAACACTCAATGAGAACGAAATAATATTTTATTNGAATAGAGTAGGTATAGGAACAAATGTTTTCCAGAGCTCTACTCCTTCTATCAGCATGTTTTAATTAAGGGAAACAGAACTTAATACCATGTTAACATATGCATTTCCTTACATATACCCCACTATATGTGAGATTCCTTGCTGCTCTGTAGTGGAGGGAAAAAGCAGATGGTTTCAGAGAGAAATTTAGATTAATGTTTTAATCTCCAGCTGGTAAGAACTGGCACTTGCAGTTGGAGCTGGTGGCAAGGATTAGCGTCTAGGGCCACACAGCTGATTGCAAAAGTGTCTACAAAACATGTTAATTTATATTCCCACCTGCTCTCAATCCATTTCACCATCACACTATCAATACCTATCTTTGCCTCTTGCCTGGCACAGATTACATTGACAGCCTCAATTCATATTCTTCTGTCTATAGCACTTATGACGAACAAGCACAGAATAAAATTGTACCGCTGAAATACAACAGTTATTTGACTGTGGTGAATGTGCCAGATGCAGACCAGACACCAGGACCTGACTGTCTTAAGCAAGCACACCCTGTAGAAAATATCATCTTAACTCCATCTAGTTTAGTGGACACACATGGAAACAGAAAACTAGGGGAGTCATTTGGCCAAGCCTTTGTCCCTACTCCAGAATATAACTCATCTGCAGATGAAGATACAAGTTTTCAAAAATCCTTACATTCTGAAGCGCAGTAGACACTATGTAGTGTCTTCAAGAATATCCAAGTATATTTTTAGATGCCTGAGGTTTTCCAAAAGGTCCAGTCCAGCAAGTGATTTCTGAATTACTGCCATCAGATCTCCCTTAAAACACAGATGTTTCTGTTTTCTTTCCAGGGTGATGATGGTATTGACCCTCTGTCCTCAGGTTGCTGAACCAGGACACAGGCGGTGCAGGTTCAACCTGTCACAGCCTCCAGGCATTTAAAAGAAACTTTCATGAGAATTCATGAATCATCAAACTAAAGACTTGGTTTAGAGAAGGGAAGTTTCCATTTCTTCTGGCTGAACTCAGCATCTGCATATTTATAAAAGTCTTAGGAGAAGAGGGAATTTTGAGAGTTTGCTTCTGCTCCTAGCAGTGTTCAATTTTTTCTGACAAGCAAGATAAGCACTGACTAAAAACCATCGTATCAGAACACTCTACTAAAGTAGAATCTACACCACACCACAGATAAGTATCTGAGCTTTTTGAGAGATTATGGTTAAGGTAAGTCTTTTGGGGATATACATGCACTAAAGGTGTGGTGTCAGCATCTAAGGAAGGAAAGGGAAAACACTGAATCTAACTCAATAAGGCTGCTCAGGGAAGTGGTGGAGGCATTAGAAAAACACGTAGATGTGGCACCTCACAACATGGCTTAGTGTGCATGGTGGGGCTGGGTTGATGGCTGGACTTAATTATCTTAGAGGTCTTTTCCAGTCTTACTGATTTTATGATTCTATTAACTATGGTAGATTTTGGAAAGCTCTGTAGAGAGGCAGAGATTCTTAAGGGCAGTGGAGGTTAATAGGGGTAGAAGCAAAGGTTTTCAGAGCAGGGAGCATGCACATCTACCAACACTTAATTTATGCATCATAATTGAAAATCTAAATCAATATCCAAATCCAATCACTGTAGCAGGAGCTTGCTTGGTCCTAAACCAGAAACCTCTAATGATTCAGTCTTCACACTAAGGAAGACACACTTTAAGTACTGGTGACAATAACCATATCCTCCTGCTGGATGATGATGATTACTATTACTATTATTATTATTATTTATAGAACTAATATTGTTGTTGTTATTACAATGAAAAATAAACTTGTCTGATCTGTCCACAGGTTTAATTAATTCTGACATCTCCCACCTCTGAAAAGCCAGTGCTCTAAAATTGTCCTAGCCCTATCGAAGATTCTGCTTAATTATTTTTTTTTTATCTTCAGGCTCCAGCTCTATGAACAGTTGTTCTTGCTCTTGGGACTATTAGGAAATCTCTCTTTAATTGGTCATGTGCTACCTCTTAAAGGTCATACCCATGATTCTTCTTATTCACTTGAGAGCAATTCTTTAAAGGGCAGTCCTGGGTGCAGATTTATGATCATGTTCCTATATTGTTGCTGGATTGAAAACAAGACAAGGCATAAGCAATCCTATAGAGAAGTCAGCTGTCATAAGATTTCCAATCTATAAGACTCTCGACGGAGTACCAGAAAATCTTCTGAAAAGAGTCCAAATGCCTAAATTTTTCTCCATGCTGTGAAACTTTGGATATTTATGCCTACGCACATTAATTCATTTTTATAAAAGTAATATTAGATCCTAGAGCTGACTTCTTATCTGTCAATCAAGAAGTTATTTTAATAATATTTGAAAATACTAAAGGGCATTTATTTATCCTTTGAAAGAAGTAATTTAGGTCTCAGCAGGTAATTTGCATATGTCAGTAGTTTAAGTAAGCAAGGATTATCAAATTAAAATATAATTACTTTTTTTTGCATAATTTGTCAAAATTATATGCTTTGTGTGAGTGACAGGTGGGTGGTAAAGCTTTTAATACAAAGTGTATTCCAAAAGTTTCTCTAACTTGGCAGAGACTTTAGTGGAAAAGTAAGCATTTACTTTTTTTTTTTGTTTGTTTGTTTGTTTTTAGTAGATACAGATCTATCACAAACTCCTGTAGAGGATTTAGACGATAGTTTATGACTGTCCAAACTCTAAGACAATTTACTTCTTCATAAACTCCAGGAGCATTTTAGGATCCTACCTAGAAAAGCTTAGTCTCATCAAGCTAGACAGCTTGTCAGAGAAAAAAAAAAGAAAACAAAATAAACACAATTACCATTTTACTAGTGGAAAACCATAGCCTAGAGGGATTCTGTGACTTGTTCAAAGTCATTTAACAAAAAATTGGGAAGTGGAAGTGGATTTTCTGTGTCTCAGAGAAGTTCCTCCACTGCAGTCAGTGACTTCAAACTCGCTTCAGACTGGTTGTTTCCCAATCACTGCAACACACTGAGATGCATGTTGCATTCAATATTATGCAAAGTGGTGGTTTAGGCTATGCAAACAGAACAAATGCATGCAGTATTAAAAAGTTATACATGTATATTTTTTTTTTTTATATTAATCACATGGAATGTCAAAATAATGCAGCATCAGCTAAATGTTTTGGCAAAACATATGTGAATTGTTTATATTTGGTTACCATTTGTAGAAACAGCTTTGTCTCATAGATGTGTTTTATTTAATAACCTGACATGAGAAATTGTAGAACGATGTAATGGTGACATTGTGGTTTTTTGTGGTAAGGTTGTGGTGGAGGAGGGAGGGCTGCAAGGGTTTCATAGTACATAGAAGGGGCCTTCTATGCTAAAACCAGTTTTCTCACCCTTGTTAGTCACAGAGTCTTAGAGTATTTTTTTCATTGTAGAACAACATAATGTGGCATACTTATAAGAATCATAGAATCCTCAAACATCCTGAGCTGGAAGGGAGCCATAAGGATCATCAAGTCCAACTCCTGGCTCCACACAGGGTCAGACACATCAGAGCATGGGACTGAGGGCACTGTCCAGACCCTTCTTGTCCTCAGTCAAGCTCAGTGCTGTGACCACTTCCCTGGGGAACCTGTTCCAGTGCACTACCACCCTCTCAGGAAAGAGCCTCTTCCTCATATCCAACCTAAACCTCCCCTGTCACAGTTTCATACTTCTGCAGAGACCTCTTAAATGCGATTGAGACACCTGAAGATGAATGTATACTTGGAAACGGGGCTCTTAAAGTATCAAAAGTTGAATGAATTGTAAAATGGTCCAGGGAGGCTGCCACAACAAATCTGAGCTCCAGTCACTCTAAAATATTTATTTTTAACACTAGTCTATCTACTCAATGCTTGCACAGCATCTGAATGAGAACATGATGAGGAAACTCTGTTGCTTTTGCCATCATGAATCTGGACAGAATACACAGAAAGTCAGCTTGAGCTTGTGCCCTGATCCAAAATAAATACAGGGTCAACAGAGCACATGCTGATTTAAGAGGGCTTAGGCTGTGTCCTGTGATGCAAAGAACAAAAGACTACTGTACAGAAACAATCCTGAATGTTCAGATTTCAGCACAAGGAGAAGTACAGGGTGATGATGGTGGCTCATTTTCTCTTTGCAGCCACCCTGTCTCCTCTAGAAAGAGATTCTGCACTAAATCAACTCAACTTCTATATATCAGAGAATCATAGAATGTATTAGGTTAGAATGAAGAGACATCTAATGGTCATCTAGTCTTGCAGGTTGCTCAGAGCCCCATCAAGACTGACCTTGAATATCTCATGGGATGAGGCCTCCACCACCCCTCTGGGCAACCTGTTTCTGTGATCTACCAACATATAACACGGATGATACAGAAATGGCAAAACCATGCCAGTTTTTCACTGTCCAGCAACTAAAAAGGACATACTGAGATCTAGCCACCTACCTTGGTACTGGAGTGGGAGGAATCCAGTCACAGTTACTGTATGTTCACACTGTGATCCTGTCAGTAGCTGCAGGCACATAGGTATTCCTACTCATTTTAAACTCATAAAGGTAGAGGAATATTCTTTTTTTGAAAAACATTATTTTTTATTTTATTTTTACCTGGGCTAGATTTTCTAATCCAGGAAGCCACCTTTGACCCTATGTGTCAGTGTAGAGTAAATAGCTTAGTCTCATATTTAGGTTTTGGATGATTGAAGTATGAGGAGGTTTCAAGAAATATTTGCAATGTGGATGTAGGATATCATGAAAATGCCTTGTATATGGCTAGAAATAAGATTCAGATTTACACAGACTAGAAGCAAGAGACATATCTCCTAAAATAGCTATTCACTTGCTAAGAGTTCCACTGAGGCTTGAAGGATGACAGAGTGCCATTATAAATAAGCTGTTGTCTGCTCAGCTTTGGATGACAAATTCAGGTGCTACACTGCTTTGCCTTTTGCAATATATCATTTTCTTAAAGCATGTGGTGGTTTAGGCAAAACTCTCCTCAAGTGCTAAAAACTCACAGAAGGACAATTAGCAGAAGTAGGACAATTGTATCTGACAGTTCTATAATAATACAAACCCTGTTGAGGTGACCAAAATAATAGTGGCAAGTAAACCAAAGCCACAGTAAATGTTTGGATCGTTGTTTATAATTTAAAGGATAACTTATATCTCCTGCTCTGTGATAGCACCATTAATTATATTTTACCATGAGTGTGTATTTTTAGTGCTGGAAGGGAATAAGGAAGTTGAGATTGGAGAAGGGGAAAAAATGCTTTTAACAACAGAACCAGAGGCAGTGATTCTGTGTGGGATATAGCCCTTTGTACGAGAAATGGTAGCGTGGCCACCTTCCAGCAGATGACCAGTTCTTACATAGGATCACATTAGCAATGTCTGCATATGGCACATGATCATTGCTGCAGTGTCATCGTTCATAAGCAGACAGGTAAATCACTAGTTGCACCAATTAAATGGATTAGAATTAATGCATGAAACCACAGAAATAAATTTTATAAAAATCATATCCTCCCAAGTAACTTTCCAAGTAGCTTCATGAGTTGTCCTCAGAATAACTACCTAAAAAGACACAGGGACTGCCAGCACCAATTCAGTGTCTTCTGAAATATTTTCCACTCTGGAATAAAAGGCAAATACAATTGTCTCTTTTCCTCTCCCTTACATTCACTAACCTTGCTTAAGCAAAGCCAAGATACTGCATGCAGTTGCTGCACATTTAAAAAAACCCACATCGAAGAAAAAATGCATATACACTAAACTGGCTCAGGGCTGTCTATTCTGATAGGAAAACTCATATCCCTGCCATCCAGAGGGATGCATCTCAGCTCAAGGCTTACACTTTTAGTATTTCCCTGTGGCTAACATGAGGCTATGATAGACCAAGTACTTTGACTAAGCAGCAGGTTACAGAATCACAAAATGTCAGGCGTTGGAAGGGATCTCAAAAGATCATCTAGTCCACCCCTCCTGCCAGAGCAGGGTCACCTAGATTAAATCACATAGGAACATGTCCAGACTGGTCTTGAATGTCTCCAGAGAAGGAGACTCCACAACCTCTCTGGCAAGCCTCTTCCAGTGCTTTTCCTTAAATTCACGTGGAACTTCCTTTATTCCAGTTTGGAGCCATTGGCCCTTGTCCTATCACTGGACATCACTGAGAAGAGCCTGGCTCCATCTTCCTGAAACTTGCCCTTTACTTATTTATAAACATTAATAAAGTCACCCCTCAGTCTCCTCTTCTCCAGGCTAAAGAGATGCAGCTCCCTCAGCCTTTCCTCATAGAATGGTGTTCCACTCTCTTATGTAAGCTAACCTCCTGATTGAGTCTTCTTCAGAAGTACCCACTTCTCACGTACTCTGACAAGAATCAAAAGGGGTCATGGACTTATGTCCTTATTGCACATACATACTGTTTGGTGATGTGGCAGGGCAGACTGCACGGGTGGCTTTCTGCAAGGAGTTTCTAAGTTTTTTAGTTAAGAAAAATAAAAAGAAAAAATGAACTAGTGGTAGCTTTTTACCACAAGAAAAAGGAGTGAGATGTGAGAAACCATGTTCAGCACCAAGGTTGGTGAAGATGGGAGGAGAAGGAGCTACAGGCCTGGAGGAGATTTCCCTGTAGACCTTGAAGACCATGGTAAAGCAGGATATCCTCTGGAAGCCTACGGAGGATGATGAGGAGTAGGGATTCCACCTACAGCCTGTGCAGGACCCCACACCACAGCATCTGAAGGAGGCTGTGACCTGTGGGAAATCCATGCTGGAATAAGTTCCTGTGTATCTGTGGAGTGGGGTCCACATCAGAACAGGTTTGTTGGGTGGACTTATGACCCACTGATGGGACCCACACTTGAGCAGTCTGGGCCTGAAGATATGCAGTCCATGGAAGGAACCCATGCTGGGCCAGTTTGTGTAGAACCACAGCCTGTAGGAAGGACTCAGGATGGAGTATTTTGGAGCACTGTCTCCCGTGGGGGATAGAAAATGCTGGGCAGAGTGTGAGGAGTCCTCCCCTGAGCAGGAAAGACTGGAAGAGACAGCATGTCTGTTTTGACAGTTTTGACAGTTTTGACAGTAATTGGTGAGGGATGTCTCCCTGTCCTAATCTTGACCCATGAGCTTTTGTTACATCTTCTCTCCCCTTTCCAGCTGAGGAAGGCTGTGATACATCGGCTTTGGTGGGTAACTGGTCTCCACCCAGAGTCATCCCACCCTTCACACCTATTAAAGAACTCTGGATTTTGTTAAATGACGATTCTGTGGTTCCTGTCCACCCAAAACAGATATAAAGTGTTATACCCACCCCATCTGTTCACACACCATTTCCATGTCCACAGCCAAACACATGCTTAAATTCTCTTTCTAATAGACTAAGAAATGTTAGAGTTGTGAGGACAGGAAACACAATAAAAATAGAAGATTTTTATTGAACTCAGAAACTATATAAATGTCACATCACAGTATGATGTTGAAATTCCACTAGGTATTGTACATGCTCTTCCTCAGGTAGTTAAGGACACCAAAAGGAAAAAGCAACTAATGACATGATCCAGGACAGAAAAAATGAGCTGATTTAAAATTTTATTATTAACATCTATGTTACAGTATACATAAGGACTTTGGACTTAGCAATCCCTATAAGAGAATCAAGAACAAAATTCTACTACAAAAGCTCTTAATTTCAGAAAGGATGAAAAGAGCATAAACTTGTTGCAAAGAATTAAGAGCTAAAAGATTAAAGTGTGCCAGTGGTGTAGAGATTAAAGAAACTGTTGTAGGCACTTCAAGCAAGTATATCTCTCTCTGAAAGTTTTTTGGCAATCAAAAAACATTACAGAAAGAGCAGTAAAGAGAAAGAAAAAAAGAAGGTAGAAAAGAGAGAAGAAAAAAATAAAACAAAAAATAATCAGGAAAATAGAAAAGGAAAATGAAAAAGAAAAGGGAAAGGGAAAGGGAAAGGGAAAGGGAAAGGGAAAGGGAAAGGGAAAGGGAAAGGGAAAGGGAAAAGGAAAGGGTGAGGGAAACAAGGAAGAGGCAGAGAGATAAAGTATTCATTGATGAAGTGGATGAGGGAATAGAGTGCACGTCAGCAAGTTTGCTGATGACACAAAGCTGGGAGGGGTGGCTGACACACCAGAAGGTTGTGCTGCCATTCAACAGGATTTAGACAGGCTGGAGAGCTGGGCAGGGAGAAATTGAAAGAGATTCTACAAGGGCAAGTGTAGGGTCTTGCATCTAAGTAGGATCAACCCCAGGTACCAGTATAGGTTGGGGACTGGTCTGTTGCAGAGTAGTGCAAGTGAGAGGAACCTGCAGGTCATGGTGGACAGTAGGATGACCATGACCAGTTATGTGTCCTCATGGACAAGAAAGCCAATGGCATCCTGTGATGCATGAGAAAGGGTGTGGCTAGTAGTTCAAGAGAGGTCCTTCTCCCCCTCAAATCTGCCCTGGCGAAACCGCATCAGGAATACAGTGTCCAGTTCTGGGCCCCTCAGTTCCAGAAGGACACACAACTCTTTGAGAGAGTCCAGCACAGGGCCACCAAGATGATGAATAGAGTGGAACATCTTCCTTATGAGGACAGGCTGAGGGAGCTGGGTCTCCTCATCTTGGAGCAGAGGAGACTGAGGGGTGACCTCATAAATGTCCATAAATATGTAAATGCTGAGTGTCAGGAGGATGGATCCAGGCTCTTCTCAGTGATGTCCAGTGATAGGACAAGGGGCAATGGTTCCAAGCTGGAACATAGGAAGTTCCATGTGAATGTAAGGAAAAACTATTTCACTGTGAAGGTGACAGAGCACTGGAACAGGCTGCCCAGAGAGATTGTGGAGTCTCCTTCTCTGGAGACATTCAAGACCAATGTGGATGCATTCCTGTGTGATTTAATCTAGGTGATCCTGTTCGGGCAGGGTGGTTGGGCTAGATGATCTTTCGAGATTTAGTTCCTTACAATCTAGGTCCCTTACAACTCCTAACATTGTGCAATTCTCTGAAAGGGAGAGACAGAGCTGGAGAGAGAGTGGGAGAGGTAGGGAGAGGGAGGGAGAGAAGGAAACGAAGTATAATGGGCCAGGAGGACAGTAAAGGCTAATAAAAATATGAGATTCTCAAATAAAGTAATACACATATTCAACCACAGGAAAGAGAAATGGATACAAATATAAGCCAGGCCAAACCAACATTGAAAAAGGACTTGCTAACGGCATAAAAGCTAATGTGGTTTGGATATTCAGTTTGTTTTTTTCAAACCCACAGCAGAAATTTGTTGAACTAGCCAGGAGGGCAAGTATTCATTTACAACATCAGAGAAGATTTTGGGACATCAGAAGAGATTGGTTGAAAGTCTAGTACTGACTGGAGAGAGTGAATAACTATAACATATAATCAGTACAGCAAAGAGAAATATGCCAAGGCCAAGTGTGTATTACGAACTTGCAGTTCTCTGAAGGTAGAAACAATTGTCTTGCAAAAAAAGGGCGAGTTGCTATTTTTTGTCTCCTTGGATAGCCAAAGGCTTCCATTAATGACTTCTTTAGAAACTAAGCTTCCATAGGACAGGATGAAATTTATCTTCTAAATTAATATAAATAGGTGAAAAATAGAGAAAAAAAAGCTTAGGAATAGATTATTCAGTTTTGAGAATGTAGGGAAGATTACTGCTGGAGTCCCAAAGGGACCAGGAACTGCTAAAGTGCTAGAAACTTGTAATAGTAACTTATATTGGTTGACATCTTCACAAATTACCTAGGAAATGACTTAATGATGAGGTAATAAAGATTGTTGGTCAAACTAAGCCATTTAGAGCAATAAAACTGAAAAACTGATTGAGAAGAACTGCAGAAAAACCTCATGATACCAAAGAGTGCCTGACCAAATCTGGATATCTGCAATGCACAAAGGTCTTTGCTCCCTTTTTGCAATCAGCAGAAGGAAATAAGTACTTTTATGCAGTGACTTATCTCACTGTAATTCGAGGTGAGATAAATCATTCCTTGAAAATGCCAGTTTGTCTTAACTGATTGTAAAGGGAGCCAAAGGCAATGAGCCCAGATGTCCCCAAAATGTATCTTTCCTTGAAAGACTTGGACATGAATTATCTGATAAAATTTTATATTTACAAAGAGAGGTATGGGATAAATAATTTATATTTGCATACCAGTATTGAGCACCAACTAGTTTCACACTCAGGAAAACACTCAGAGCTTAAAAAAAATCTTAAATTCCATAAAATGTCATTTTGGTGCTCAAGAACACCAAAAACCAAATTAAACCTCATTAATTAGCAAGGAGTAGCCTGTTCTAGCAGGGGGCTTGGACTAGATGATCTTTTGAGGTCCCTTCCAACTCCAAATATTCTGTGATTCTGTGAATCATCATTCCACTGTGTAACCTCAGCACCTTGAATATTGTCTTTTATTGTGGTCCTTCCTTTACAGGTGCAGATTAGAAATAAAAATATTCCTAGGGGCTGACAAAGATGATCGAAGGTAAAGAATGAGACCAAGAGTCTGTAGTCTGAAAAACACAGAGTAGAAGGGAATGTTAAAGTATCTTATGAAATAGAGAGTGGCATAAAAAAGGGAAAAGGCGGTGACTGTTCGCTGTAATTTTTCTGCTACGCGGACAGGTACATTAAATTAAATTACTATAATGAAAAGTGTAGCAGAAACAAAGGGAACAGCTTTTCTACACAGCTGGAGTTAACGTGGGGAGTCTGTTGCTTCAGAAGCCTGTAGACTTTAAACATTTCTTTCAATTCAAAGAGCAATTTGAAAAAAATTATGAGGAAAAAAAAAAGACGCAACTCTCTAAAACCAAAAATATCCTTCTTGTTCTTGCCCCAGAAGCCTGTAAAATACATAATTGATGCTGGGAGGATAGAGTGGAGGAAGTTTACTTATGTCTTTACTTTTTACTAGATGTAGCCATTTTTTCAAGGCTACTGCCCTAGTCAGCACACTAGAACTAAATGTCTGACTTAGTAAACTTTTTCTTACATTCTAATGTGAACCCTTTGACCTTTATTTCCTATTACATTTTCCAAGGGAGGTAAAGGTCCCTTACACCTATTAACAGAGGCTTGGTTTTGTAGTGATTTTTACAAAACCTGAGCTGCAATAAGGCTATTAATTACTATTAATTCAGTTAGTAGGCTAGTTGGTGTGTATAACCAAAAGTGAAAAAATAGATTGTTGTGAAAGTGTTGTCTTCAGAAATTTTAAAGAGATGAAAAAGAATCAGTATACATTATGGATACCCAAATTCAAGCTTTACATTAAATCTGCTCCACAAATGTTTTTACCTGCTCACGGTATTTACACAATACGTTCAGTAATAGGCCTCATATGACAAGGAGATAAAATTCCTCTATTCTTAAAGAAATCAAAGTATTCTGAAAGAACATAGCACCTAGCAAGATCAGGCTAAAAGGCTAGCTGCTACAGATATGGGTTCATGTTTTCTTTGGTTGAGAGTGATTTGAAGAGGAATTCTGCTCCAACACACGCGCATCATGAATCTCTAGATCCTATAAGGTTTACCAGAGCTGTATTCATAAAGGTTAATATATTGTTTGCTAGAAATGTTTTATATACACCTTGCACTTCACATCATTGACTAACTCCACGATCAGATGTTTCCATCTCCTAGAATATTGATTTACTGACTGGACACGAGATCACATACTAAGCTGTCTTCCCTTCCTGGCAGAGGAGATTGGACTTCATGAATCCCTGAATTTCCTGCTGCCCCTGATGGTATTACCCACAGGCTGACAGAAATCTGTATGGAGCCCCCAGAAGTGACATATACATATGACTGATCCTTGTCACATGTAGGGCAGCATTGAGGCATCATTATGCTCTTGCCATGGAGGAAACAACACTAATGGGTTGAGTTACTACCTCAGCAGGTGAAGACCACTCAACAGAAGGACAGAAGCAGAAGGGAGCAGGTAAAAGGAACAGAATCTGTAATCTTTACATTGAACACTGCATTTCCTTCAGAGTAACAGCAACATCTTTTCCTTTTAATTTTTCCATTTGAGTTTGATCACAACCCGTGCAGATGTTGTTTCATGCTTCAGGTGTTTAAACTGACTGATTTTAAGGGTGTCCATGGGGCATGCATCTTTTAGCACTCTGAGCAGCTTTTCACACTTCTGCTCTCTATAGGCTTTGGGAAATATTGCTTTACACTTGAAGACACTTCTGTTAAGTGTCCTGGAAACAAGAATTCTGTCCTGTCATTTTACCAAATTTAGTCTTAAGCTGAAAATAAGGAAGCCTTGAGAAAGTCAGCTTTTCCAGTTTTAGAAACCTAACAAATACTTCCTCTCTGGTTGGTTAACGAGCAGCTTGGACACGATTGAACTGTGTATTATGGGATCAACTGTCTTAGTGAAAGGAGGAAAAAACATAACTGTGAAAGAATCAGAAGG
Source organism: Heliornis fulica (assembly GCA_013399135.1). Classification (NCBI taxonomy): domain Eukaryota; kingdom Metazoa; phylum Chordata; class Aves; order Gruiformes; family Heliornithidae; genus Heliornis; species Heliornis fulica. The sequence goes on from VXBZ01003928.1 coordinate 108,449, forward strand.
AACTAAATTGTTACACTGAAACAAAATGTACTGAATCTCCCGAGCACATGGAAGAATTTCAGTAGTGGTCTCAATTAAAATTAATATATACAATAACAGTGATAATTTACACATACAAAAAAAGTAGGAGGCATCAATTCTCTCTTCATTCTTAAATTTCTTTGTGCTTCTGCTTGGGAAATTACCTTACACCAAACCTTCAAAATAAGCAAGAACTTCTTCTTTAGCTTGCACCTTTAGACACACAGAGCCTGATTTGCAGGCTCACAGACTCTGCTGCTGTCATTGATTTCACAGCCCCACAGCATTATTGATCCAAATCTCTGTATTCCTCACAGTTACTTACACTTCCTGAAAGATTTCTTAGGAGTCCATTAATTCTTAGCTAAATTATCTTCAACTATTTAACATCCTAGGGCTTGATAATTTGCAGGACAGCCAATCCAGTCCTTGTACTCAGTAGGGCAAGTATATAAAAACCTCCTAAACATGTCACACCTATTCTTAAAAAACTCCAGTGAAAAAAAATCCTCAGTGTTGTGATACTGGCTATTCATTACTTTAATACATTGTAGCTATTCTGGACTTCCACTTGTTTCAGGCTGCTAGGCACATTTGTATCAGCCTGAAATAATCCTACATCAAAAATCTCCTGGGATTCCAAGTTTAAGTGAATTAGTGTTACAGTGGAAGTTGGTGGCAGAAGAAAAAATGAACACCAATACCTCAAATCATAGCCACTGGTTCATTCTTCCCTCTGCCACATCAGCACAGGGGACTTTGTGGGGGTTTTGTTTCATTTGAGGGTTTTCTTTGCCTCTCAAAGCTGTAAGGTGATATACTATCCCAGGCATTATACCTAAATGGACATAGGTTATTCTTGCTATTTACTGCATGCTTTCTCAACACTAACATGTCCACCCCCCACCCCCCCTCCGTCCCACACACACACACACCCCCCCCCGCACACCATTTTTCTTTAATTTATTAGTAATTTTGGTGGACTTTCTGTATCAGGAGACCAAGATTCAGCATGCACAAGTGTTATTTCAAATTGTATTTTAGTTGAGAATCTTCCATAGAAATGCTGGAGTGGTACTGCAACAATATTTTATTAGTCAAGTACCATTAGGCTACTGCAACAGTAATCTGATTTTATAATATAATATAAGATGGAGGAAAAGAAACATTAAGTGTTATTTATCAAGAAGAGTGATCTTTATTAGATCTGACCTTTCTCTAAGCCAACACAATAAAAAGGTGAGTGTCATTTTTATACTTGCGAAGATTAGTTTTGCTTACAGTAAGCAAAAGATGAGTCTCTCAGGGGGCTTAAAATTCTCATTGGAAATAATTGAATCTCATTACCAAGCATACACTATGAAGCTCTTATGATTTGCCCCAATCAACTATTAAAAGCATGTTCCTACTCAGATCACTACCTTTCCAACCTCTGCTGCTACATAGTATAGTACCAGCAAATTGACCTTTTATGAAGACTTAAAGCACTATATAATTAATATTTTCTATGTACAGAGTTAAGACTTAATGAAACTGTGAGGTTAAATGTCAATATGTCCTTTGCAAGATTTTTTTTAATAGTATGGTTCTTGGTTTTCAGATGTTAATCATACACTTTCTGTATATCGTTTTCTTTAAAAAAAATTAAAAAAAAAAGTTGTACTGCAGCACAAAACACGGTCCAATTTCACTCTTACAGCAATCCCAATCAATGAAGAATAGCTGTGAAATGCAAAGCAATAAGCTATGCTGGGGATCATTTTATGATCCTGATCCATACTCTACTGAGTGGATGGAATTGTATTGTCCTTGATGTTGCATGGTTTCCACACATCTTGTACAGTTTCACTTTAACATTCAGGGTAGCTCTGTGTAAGACTGGATGGTCATTAAAACCTTTTGGCAAGACCAGTAGTTGATTTGCACACTTCTGAAACAAAGTGATTACCCTAGAAATAAACATAGAATCATAGTATGATTAGGGCTTCAAGGCACCTTAAAGATCGAATTCCAAACCCCTTCCATGGGCAGAGACACCTTCACAAGACCAGGCTGCTCAAGTCCCCATCCAGCGTGGCCTTAAACACCTCCAAGGAGGGAGGATCTACCACTTCCCTGGGCAGCCTGTGCCAGTGTCTCACCACTCAGTGGCTCATAGTGAAGGACTTTAAAACCACTTCCTCTCATCCTATCACCACACACCCTTCTACGAAGTCCCTCTCCAGCTTCCTTGTAATGCCCCTTCAGGTACTGGAAAGCATCTATATATAGATAGTACTTCAATCGGTAGTTGAAAAGTCTTATTAAAGGGTATATGAGTGAGTGTTGTTTTCCCTATGTCTTAGCAATACTTGAAATGGGGAGAAAAGAATGTCCCACACCTGATTTCCAGGTTTCCCTTTCACAATCTGATATTTTACATTGACTCTAGGATTTTCAGGGAGTGAATTTGTCTTCTCATACATTTAGCTGAGCACTCTGGTGTCAACTAGCAACAAGTTGTGATTTATCAGACACAGTAAGAGCTGCTCCCTCTTCAGTACGACAGGACCTGAACTGTATTTCTTTATTGAATTAGATCCATAAATATTAGCTCCTGAACTTCAGTTACTCTTGTGTCTCAATGTCATATCAGATTTATAAACTCCTAGTACCCAAACTGTAATCTGCCTAAATTTACAGGCATGGTGAGTACAGATAATGAATTTTAATTAAGAATAATTAAGGAAGATCATGTTTCTAGGGTAATTTTATATTTATTTCGTTAAAATGTCATCAATTAATACATTTAAAGTGGTTCTGAAATCCATATACAACAGGATGAGGTCTGGAATTTATGAAAGCCACACTCTTATCCACTGGTTTGTTTTGCACATTTTACACTACATACCTGCGGTTTTTCATTTGCATTTCACAGAATCACAGAATTTTAGGAGCTGAAAGGAACCTCAAAAGATCATCTAGTCCACCCCCCCTGCCCAAGTAGGATCAACTAGACTAGATCACACAGGAACATGTCCAGATTGGCCTTGAATGTCTCAAGAGAAGGAGACTCCACAACCTCTCTGGGCATCCTGTCCCAGGGCTCTGTCACTCTCACAGTGAAAAAGTTCCTCCTTATATTAAGATGGAACTT
>VXBZ01003930.1:18655-39393 GCA_013399135.1 Heliornis fulica
TTCCTGATACAAGCCAGGATGCCATTGGCCCTCTTGGCCACCTGGGCACACTGCTGGCTCATGTTTAGGCGGCTGTCAACCAACACCTCCAACATCTAGGGTATTGCTCTTGCTGATGTTCTTCCTAGATGATTTGTGACACCTCTTCACTTGAACTTATTAAAACTTAACGCCAATGTTTACAATCCCAGTAAGAATCAAAGAAACTGTAAAAGTAGACACAATTTTTCTATGTCTTTAAAAGTACTGGAAAAGGTAGAATGATCAGCTTCCATAAGCATTAATACTTATAATCTGACTCTGTTATTATCTGTGTGTGGATTTGAAATTGGGTCTGAGAAGGGAGACAGGAGAGCCCAGAATTACTGTTAATATCAGTCAGTGCTGTAAATGTTTCCCGTTGCCCACCTTCATATGTGATTTTTCTCTCTTCATGTATTTCTCCAAATTTCTAGACCTCCTAACTTAAGAGTGTGAAAATATTTGCTTCTTTATTTTATTAAACAGAAAAATGGCCAATAAAAATTAATGCAAGATTTAGAATTCATTGTGAATTTTTACCATCTTTGGAGCTTAGGCATACTGCAGAAAAGCCAGAAAATTAGGATATCTCTTCTGCAAATGGAATCCTAGTAATCTCTATCTGAACAGCTTTATTTTTAAATGAGAGATAGTTATAATCTTCCCTAGAACTCTTTTAAACACAATTTTAGCCTGATTTTTCTATTTTCTAAGAGGAAAGAGCACCACTCCTTAAAATGCTGTCACGAGTTTGTGAAGTTTCAGATCAGAAAATTCTTAGGGATCCTCATGCCTTACCAGTATCCTTGATAACTTAGCCATCATCTCAGAGTTAAGTTGAGTTTTTCCATGTTAGGTAATTAACCAGGACTTGCCTGCCAAATGGTATCAAGAAAATCACATTCCTGAACTGTTTCAAGGAGCTATGGATAAAATAATGAAAGGAGCAAATAGCTTGTTCGCATCTGTTTCCACAATTCATTCTTCCCCTGAAGACATGCAATAGTCTGCATTTTTTCTGTTGGGAAGGAACATTTTGCATTTCTAGCAGACATATGGGGCAGATTGTGAGCCTAATCATAGAATATCAAGTCCCAGGAGATACTTGTTCTATGCTGTGCTGCATATTGCTGTCAGAGTGAGAGTTTAAAACACAATAAATAAAAATATCAATTACTTATTAACAAGCTTCAATGACTAAGGAGTTGCACATATTCTTCAGCACAGTCTCCACAATGTTGTTTCCCCCAGAAAATCTTACAGTACATATTTTTCAAATGCTCTCAAAGTTATCAACAACTCTTAAAGATATATCATAATTAAAGTAAATATATTTTTTACCTCACTGACACAAATGAGGTGCCATTACATGAAGCATTGTTTGAAGAAAGTAAAGTAAGTCATGTTTATAAACCGGATTATTTACATACTATAAAATGTGTCTGGATGCCACACTTTATTAGCATTTAATCTTGGTTATTTTCTGTTAAATAACTCAGATGACTTGAAAAATATAAAAAAAGAAGTTTGTTGAGTTAGACCACTCTGTTTTTGGTTATTTTTTTTTTTGTTTGTTTGTTTTGTTTTGTTTTGTTTTTGTGGGTTTTTTTGTGGGTTTTTTATTTTGTTTTTGGTTTTTTTTGTGGGGTTTTTTATGTGATATGGTTTAGGTTTGACTTTTTCTCTGACTGGTGCTTTCCTTTAAAACCAGCAGTACTTTCGTGATGAAGAAGATTAAAATAATACCATGTTGAAGTCCATATATTTTTAAAGATTTAATGAGTATTTCTGATTGTTAGTGCTGTGCTGAGTGTAAAATTATTGTGGTACTGGATATATTTTTCTAGCATCAGTAGATGCTACTCCTCCATCCTCAGATTTGACTGAGAGTTTAGAAATTATTTTTAGGTCAAAAACACGAATAGAGTTTTTGGATAAGAATTGTATGCAACTTGATTTAAATAGAATCTTTTCCCAGACCTCAAATGGAGCCATCAAGCAGTTCAATCATCAATTTACTCTGGAGCACTGGTTCCTGTCCAGACAGTCTCCAGAGCATTGGATTAATATCAGTACAGCTTCTCAAGAGAGACTGCTCACACACTGTTGGAGTTGATTTGAAAACCATGAGTTATCACTCCATGTGCTGATGGTCTAAGCAGACAGATTTGCTACATTTTTTTAAACTTGGAAACTTACTTGAGTTTACCAGGTAGATAAACTGCATATTCAACTGACAGGTCACCACCTACTACAGAAAACACCACCACCCTGGATACTAAGATGTCCTTCTAACAAGTCTGTGCATTCATCATTAATTTTTTGTGGCACTTTCAATTTGTCATGGTAACACCACTCAGGGAAGTATGTACCCGCACCTCTCCTCCACATGGTGTGACCTTCTCCACTTATGCTGGTGTCTCTATGGCCCCATCTTTTTTATTCCTCAAGGATTAAGAGTTATCATCTCATGTGGCAAAGAAAACAGCAGTATGAGTCCAGACCAAATAACTCCTAAGTCAAGATTGCCTATAGGCAAGATGCTTAAGGACTTCTTGGAGCTGCAGACTTGGCTTTCTAGCAAATATAAAACAGGCTGCTGAACAACCTGCCCTGCCACATCAAGAGACAAATTTGCTGAGCTGGCAGGGCTGGTACCTTAATGGAGTCTTCCTACCTGTTGATGAGAGCCAGGCATCTTGCTCTCAGAATTCTAAATTAGCCCTGGCATTGACTTGATTTCAGGGCTGTTGTTCTGAATTGCTTTATTACTTTAGTGTTTGTTACAGAGGACCTCATTGCATTCCCCTGTATCTGACAAATTAGACCTTTTCCTCAGAACGATGATCTTTCATCCTTTTTGCATGTTGTAGCTTGCTGTGTGTATTTATTAGCATTTCACCAACAAAAAATTTAAAACTGACAATCCAGCAGTTCATGTTGGCTCACACCCCACATTTGAGCAGAAGAATGCAGCATAGGTTCACTGGCTACGAGTAATATAGAAACTCTAAAAATAATTTTCAGTAAAAAAAGCAATTGATCTTCTCTGTTTCCAACCATATAGTTTCTCTTCTAAGTCCAATCTCAGCAAGGTTTCCTTTAATTATGAAGTTTTGCATACAAATAGTTTTGTTTTGCAATTAAGTGATGGCTTTTATTCAGCTCAGTAACACCTCTAAAAATTATACTTTTTCCTTAATCCAAAAAAGGGAAAAACAAAGCAGAAACAGAGAAAGTTTTGGTTTTTTTTTTTTTTTTTTTGGTTTTGTTAGCAGATAATGACTACAAGGTACTTACTTGCTCTTGCATTATGTTGGGACACAGGATATGAGCAAGTAAGGTCCAAATCAACCTCCTCGCCAAAGCACAGTGTTTCTGATAATTCATAGTATCATTTTTTGGATAGTGAAAAAACCCCACAAATCAAGCCACTTTAGACAGATGGAGAGTGAACTTCATTCAGTTGTGTGATGTTATTGTTTATTTTGCATGTGTGCACTTCTTTTTTTCATTTTGTGCCTCAAGTTCCATTCCAGCTTTTTTGTGGTCATCAACCTAAACCTGTTTTCACTTTTGTACTCCTGAGTACAAAATTCTAGCAGTATAGCTACCACCTGCTTCCAAAAGTGAAATTTGGCGTGAGCAGAGGTCACGCTTTGCTCTTCAATTTATAGTTCTTTATAACTGACTTAGAAGTTAGTGGGGTTTGTTCCTTTTAATATGAGGAAACTACTTATCACTGGTATCTTAGGAGAAATATCTGTGACTAAGAGGGAGGAAGAGGAAACAGCAGAGACATTTCTAGTATGTAAGCGTCAGAAACAGAAAAGCCCAAAACAAAGACAATTAAGATGACTTATACAGTTGTGAAACTCTCAGACATTCCATTTCCACTTTTCTGATAAATTCCTGAAATCAGTATCCTGGAGAAAGAGTAGGTCCTGCTGATATCATGTAAGTCTATTTTAGCAGGTAAGTAAATAGAGACAAAATGTTATTTCCAGTAAAATGACAAAAAAAATTTGTGCAAATTCTTTTTGGTGGAAGGGACCTTTTTCACTCTTGCTAGCATATTTAATAGCATACCATTGTCTTGCTCACAGACAGAAGGATCTCATTATTAAGTAAAGCAGAAGCTTGGATGGGATGAGTGGCCACTTAAATTATTCCTGTTAGTACAGACTTTCATTGTGGTCTCCAGTTAACTTGTCAGTGTGTCTTTAAACTCCTCAGAATAATTTATTGTCTGAAAATTTGGGGATTTTTTCCTGTGTTTGGTTCAGTTTTCTTTGGTTGGTTTTATTCCAGTACTGTCACCAGACCTCACGGTGAGTGAGTGAGTGAGTGAGTGAGTGAGTGAGTGAGTGAGTGAGCGAGGAGTGAGTGAGTCAGTCAGTGAATATATATCCAGTGATGTTACCAAGTCACACCTATTGTCACTTTTGTCAGTGCCTCTCTTCCTCCTCAGATACGTGACATTTTTCTTCCTAAGATTTTGCATGTAGCTGTTTGACTTCCTGACAGAAGTTTTCTTGGGGGTTTCTTTCTCCAAGAAAGTTCCATTAAAGCCATTTGCTATCAAAAGTTATAGCTTCTGGAACAGTGAGATTAGATGTCTCTGAAGGATGTCTCTTGCTGCCAACTTTACATGAAAATGTAATGTCCAAGGGAGCAATAATTTTGCCTTTGTTTTCAAACTCCTTAGTATCTTTGGCACTGTCTCTGTAACTAATAATTTCATTAAACAGGTGTCTTGCTTTCTACCCCAGTAATACAGCTCCAGACACAGTAAGACACAGAAAACATCTTGCTCTACATCTTAAAGATATGAATAAATCAAAGAACCTACATTATGTTTTCCAGACGTGATTGAGTCCCTTTGAAGATGGGATGCCCAACATGCCTGCATGGTCGTGACTATGGAAAGCTGGTATGGTCCTTAGCCACTAAACCTTGCAGAGAGATGACGTGTGTAACATAAGCCTGATGTCGTTTCCCTGCATGCACATGGTATAAGTCACTCCAGAACATGAGAAAAGGGAGCTCACATCTTTCTGGAAAACACTAATTGCTGAAGTTCTGCTGTCTGACCCTGAGTCCATACTGCTCCTAGGAGAGCTCTGTGGTGTAAGTGTGCCCAGGCAAGCCAGGTTGTTTTCTGCTGTTTTCATCACTTCATCCCACACATAGATGGATCCTGCAAGGCCAGTAATTGAGGAAGAGGATGGAGTGGTATTTTCTTGCCAGGACAGGGACAGAGAAAAAGAAAAACAAGGCTGGAGAGAGGACAGAAATGGAGGAAAGGGCACACAGACCAGGTCTTTCCTCTTCTCACTGCAGTGACATGCTGTGTCCATACCGGACCCCAACAGTTAAAGAAAATCTGGAGATTTTGAAATAGTGTCTACAGCTGAACAGAACTATTAAACATTTCCACTGAGCCAAATTCATCAAAAGTACTTTGAATGAGTCCAAACATACCTCAAGGACTAGGCATACAGGAGAGGGATATTTGAGCTTTTGGTGATCCCTGCTGATGACGGCCATGCCCTCCTTTTCACTTCACTGAACATCAGTTTGTTCAGCTGGAATGTTTTGAACCCAACAAAATAATTTTGGTATCTCAGTGTGTATAGGTGGCAGCCAGAAACTGCAAGAACTTTCAAAGCGGGCTTTCAGTAAGACGTGGTGCCTAGTGCAGGCTACAGCTCTTTGTTATAGTTGGTATCTGTTCTCCTACATACATTTGGATTAAAGAGCTGCCTTAATGAGAAAACTGGAACTGATGTGCTTGGAATCTGAAATGCCAGTCTCTCCCTGCAAATTCAGTAGCTGCAACCAATGTGACTGGAAATGTAAAATGGATATTTTCTTCAGCCTGAACTCTAAAGAGTGTTAGACCCTTGCAAGACATCAAACTAGTCATCACATATTTCAGTCCTCCTCCCACCTCCTCCCCTCACCCTTCCACTGTTGAGGTATTTTTGAGACATTTCCAAATAACTTAGTTAAAGAAGGTCTTGTTAATAATCAAACAATAAAGAAAACTTCATCAGGTTCTTGAATCAGTGACATTTTTGTAGAAAAGAGCCTTATTTTCATACACTGCTCATGGATGGCTTGTTTTACAAACATCTGTACAGACACAGGACTTCTACATCTTCTTAAGCAGAAATTTTTATTTCCACTCTATATATTAGGGTATAAGTAGGTTACTATTTATGAGATTCCTTAAAAACTTCAATTTAAAAGTACTTTTTTATTAGATGTCTTAATCCAATTCTTTCTATTGGACTGGGAAGTGAAAATAAATTCTCTTGAGTACAAATAATAAAAGGCAAAATTAAACTTGGTGCACAGACAACTCAAACTAATAATAAAGAACCAGCAGAATTGGTTTGAAAAATTGTCTTGAGTAGTCGGTGCGTGTTTTGTCTGCTGTGCAGTTGCAGCCAGAGACGTGGTGCTGCATTGAAATATCCAATCTCTTCAGATTAAATCTCTTTTTATTTTTGGGGGATGTTCCCTTCCTTGTTGAATTTACTTCCCCTGAGATGTTCTTGATATACATGTCTGTCTCTCTTCCCAAAATGTGTCAATAACCTAGTATTTCTTCCAAAAGGTCTAGATATAGATACATATTATTGCTTTCTGAAGGTCTCCTTTGTGCTTTGTTTTGCTCAAATTGATTTTTGGCTTCTGAGACTTGTAGTTTGCTTGTTTTAAATGCAGTATTTTTCTCACTTCTCCTTCTTTTGGAAAAATAGTTAAAGTTAAAAATTCTTCTACTGCAGTAGTTATAAACAACTTTTAAACACAATAAATGTAGGTAGAAACTTCTGCATTATGAATGAGGAATGGAAGATTAAAATGCTGGTCTGTCCACCCCTCAACATGCTTTTTTGAAAAAAAATCTATGTGGATTAATATTAATTTATATTAATTACATTAATATTAACAGACTGGGGAAGAAGATAATAAATTTACATGCTGCACCCCTTCCTTGACCTCTCTTTAGCTGAGGTATAACAAGTTGAACCAATCATTGATTAAGTTCACAAAACTACACATAGAAAGGCACCAATCTGTCTAATTAAAAAACAAGACCAATTACTTTCTGAGCTCATATTACCTCTTTCCGTCAAGGAGAGTAGAGTCAAAGACCATTTGTAGAAGCTGGACAGAGAGGTCAGAATGGGGTACATTTGGGGGTGTCAAGAGAATTGGCTGACATCATTACAAAGTCCTTATGTCACCTTTGAATGCTCATGGGGATCAGGGGAAGTCCCCAATGACTGGAAAAGTGTAAATGCTTGCCCATCCATGAAAGGGAAAAAAAAAAAGAGCTACTGAGAAACTACAGGTCAGTCAACCACTCTCCTCTCTCTGGAAAAATAAACAAATAAGTTTTTAGAAAAGTTATTTCCAGGCACATAAAGGACAAAAGGTTGCGTGAAAGAAACCATAGGGAGTCCTCAAGGAAGGGTGGATTGTGGCTTGAATGTTCAGAATTCTTTCTATATTGACAGCAATTGCTCATGGACAAGAGAAGAGCTTTGCACCTCACCTACCTTTAGTGATGCTTTTGACCTGAACTTTCATCATGTCCATTTGGACAAGCTGGTATTGTATGTACTAGACAGATGGACTGCTGGCTGCTTGGAAAATGGACTGACATCCTGGACTCAGTCTCGTGATTAATGGCTCAGAGTCAAACTGACAGCTAATCAATGGAGCAGTTCTTCAGATGTCAAAACTTGTATCTGAGAATATTCAATGATACTCTGACGATACTCAAAATCCTGTCAGGATGAAAGGACTATATGTCCTAAGCAGGTTTTTGGATGCCACTATGCTGGGAGGAGACATAGATATTCTGTATCAAAAAGAAACCACTTAGACCTCAATTTGACTTATATGTGGTGAAATGTTGAAGGAACTGTGTTTGTGCAATCTAAAGAAGAGAAGGTCTGGGGTTTAGAGCAGTCTATGAAAGTCATAAAAACAGTCATATGTCCAAGACTACCATAGCAGAGATGGAGGTTTTTTCTTCATGAAAATGCATGCTGTAACAACTGGCACAAGTTGCTTCAGAGGAAATTTTAACCTGGATGTAGGAGGAAAGTTCCTCAGCATGAGAACAGTTGGTTAAATACTTGTTTATTTACTTATTTTATCAATCATTTATAGATGTATGTCAAATAACCACAAGAGTTATTAGGTATATTTTTGACATTGCTTGAAAATGAGGTATCTCAAATACCCTGATGGTTGACTGAACTTGTTAAAACCAAAATGGTAGAATGAGTTGATGATCTTCTGGATTTTACTTTAATAACTGTGATTTATTTGTTCATTATTCATTGTTCAGTTTCAAAGTCTCCTCAATCACAGTAAGAGAAAGCTGTTCATGCAGTTTTATTTCTTTTGGAAACCTTGTCCAGGTAGGTGTTCTTGGCAAAGCTTAAGATGCTTTTGTAAAGGCTCAGTGGCAGAATGGAAGATATTTCTGCTCTTGCTGACTGCAAACTCAGCTGACAAACTCCAGTGGTTTGGGGTTTTTTTATTTCATACCCTTTTTAATGTGTTTGGGCTTAGCGTTCAACAAGCCTGGTAGGAAACAGGTAAAAATGCATATTTAGATTTTTGTCTAGTTTCAGTCAGGTTGATTCAACAGCTGTTGTGGGAAGATTTTTATGTTTGCTTTAACATAAAATTCCATGCAGAACTTTTGTTAGAGTGGAAGTTGCAGGAGATAGCTTTATTTTCCCAGTCAAAACAGGATACCCTGCTAAGTGAAACAGCCAACCAGCAGTCCTTGGAAGATGCCTCAGTACACTATGCATTCATGGGAATTTATATCCCTTTTGGACCTTAGCAGGATCAAACAGCTGAATCTCAGGGTGACGCTTTGACAAGTCTCTCTTTTGGCTCAGCCACCAAATGGAAGAGAAAGCTATTTTCCTCTGTTTTTAAGAAATAAAATGTTCAGTCATATAGCCATTGTTTTTAGTTTTTGTATAGACTCTCTGGGTGACCGGGCATGAGAGTGTAAAGTATTTCTGTGTGCATTAACAGCTAGAAGTAAAAAAAAGCCCTTCACTTCTCCAACGGGACCACTATAACATTTCTAAACTCAAGGCACTCAAGGATTTTGGAATACTTAGCACAGTAAAGTTTGCTCCCTTCAGGCAAACCAGTCTCAAAGCCACCAGAAGCAGAAGGATGTTGCAAGGAGCTTGTGCTACTGTTGATACCCAGGTATCTGGGTAGAGATAAGATAACAGCAAAGTTCATCTTTTCAGTTCAGTCTGACAAAGCACATTACGTGGTCCTTGGCAGCACATCTTAGGACCACAGTCATTCCCACTCTAGCTAAAGAAGAGAGGGTTACAGAATGAAAATTAAAAATACGGGATTCTTAAAGGCACTTAAAGGTCTCCAGTGCTATTGCAATCTGAAAAGACTTCACGGTGTCATACTCCTGGGACTTTTAAAGATCTGTAATTTAAGTAGTAAAGATGTGATTACTGCAGCCTATCAACATTCACTGACATTAATGAGCCTGTGATAGAAAATGTGATGTCCAGTATGGTTAAGATTGCAAAAGTGAGTTTAAATGGAATTAGGAATTATCTAGTTTGCATCATCTACCCTACTGTATGTTGCCCATTTTCTTTCTTTTGCAGGCACTGTTAGAGTTGATGATTATAATGTATATTTCAGAACGAGACAAAATAGAGAAATTTGATATTTTTTATATATTTAATGCAACTGGGTGATATTTTTTACAGAAAATACATACAATTATGATAGTAGATATATGGGAGCAGGTGTTCCAAAATATTTATATTAAGAAGTAGAATGTCAGAATTATTTTCCAGTGCAAAACCTAGAGGGAAACCACTGGATTTCAATTTTATTTCAAGTTATTTCAGGAATCCCGCCTTTCCCCCGTGCCATCCTGGGGAGGAGAAAATCATGAATAAAGTTCAGTCTGCAGAGAAGGAAAGAGCTGGTGATTGTGTCTGAGAAGCTGTTTGTACTTTACCTGACTCTGGTTTGTCTGTGTGTGTAGTGCAGTGTAATAAATTAAAGAGTTTCCTTTCTTCTTTGCTGAGTCTCTTTTGTTGTGACGCTGACTGCAGAATGATCTCTCCCCGTCCTTATCTCGACTCCAAAGCCTCTCAGTAGAAATTTTCTCCCCTGTCCAGCTAAGAGCCTTCAGCAAGGCTCAAACCTTCACACCTTCACCTTCTCTTTAGCAGGACAGCATAAGAAGCTCAAAATTCCTTGTCTACTTGGCGACAATGAAACCATCAGTGTCTACATTTCCTTCATGCTAACTCCCAAACACATGATTACAAATTAACTCTATCCTAGCTGAACCTAGGCCAACCTTATTGTGATTAAAATGTGATGCTGAATTAATTGTAGGTATCTGTGATTAATTTATATTGAAGTTTTATCACTGCTAATGCTCCCTTATTCAGTAAGTTAATTACAGCTGAACTACTTTTGAAATCTTTGTCAGGAATGTGTAAAGTATAATTATAAATCATAAGAAACTGTTGAGCCTTGAAAGAAGAAAAATCTCAAGGACCATTAAATACCAAACCAACTCTCCAAACCTTTAAAATGTTAGCAGTTAAGTGTTCTGAAGTGGAAAGCTACTATCCATTTTGGTGGAATATTTTTGTACTTGAAAAGCTTTACATTGCAATGGGAGGTGTTATTTCTGTCATAAAGTCTATTATTATCAAGTACCTATAGAACTTGAAAGAATCAATAAAGTCTATAGTAATTTCCTTGCTTTCTTAATTATGTAAATGTGTCTGAAAAAAAATATCAGGGAAAGAGGGAGTATAATATCTTGCTGATAAATTATAGAAATGCAAATTACTCAAACACATCATGTTTTACACCACAAAGTCATAAAGGAATAAAATATCCTTTCCATCAATGTGAAGAGGATACAGACGTATTTCACAATTGTTTACCTAGAGAGGCCATCACACAGCTTATTAAGTGGAATAGCAACGTGTATATCAAAGACAGAAGAAGAGATGTCTCACTTGTTTCCTCTCAGCAGAGTTCCTGATGCATTCTTAGCATTATAATTATGCATAGGGTAAAAACTTCTCTTGCGTGTGTTTTCTGTTAATGTTTTCCTGTATTTATCACCCTCAGTATGGTGATATAACATAATCAGAGTATACTTGAGTATTGGCCACACATACTACAGAGTAATACATATTTTCATTGAAATTGTGTTACATAGAGATATCCTAACTTTTGACTAGTTGAAAGATCCACTGGAACAAACTGTAGACTTGCAGCTACATTATAAGACTCTCACTCCCCTTGGTTTTCTGTTGTAACACAATGAACATGCTTATGAAATGCAAACTAAATGTAAACACTTTGTTCATATTCTCTTAAAGTGAAAAGCAGGATCTTTTGAATTTATATTTCCTGTTTGAGAAGAAGTGAGACTGAAAATTCTGTAATTAAATGGTTTTGACATTACAGACGATGATATCTCAACATATAGTGCTGAACAACTTTGCTCCTCGCCCATGCACAAGTGCCAATCCAAAAATAACCGATCCATTATGCCGATCCATAAACCAAAATATATAGTGCTGAAAGTGACAACATTTTTTTTTTATTTTTCATTGAAAAATGTAAACTGAGAACAGTGGTCCACAGAAATACTACTTTGTGAGGAAAATTTTGTTTTGTGATACGTATTATCTTACACATTCAAATTACTTTGCTGGTTTTCTTTACTTGCTTCCGTAGCAATGTGTTCCTTGCCTAAATGCTGAGGATAGGGCGATTTTTCCAAGATTGTTGGAAGGGACTGAGCACTTATTCAGAGTAGGTCAGACCCAGGTTCTTCTGAAATCGGCAGTAAAATTAGTATCTTGGCTTTACTGATAAGAGAATGTCTTAAGGCATTGGCTGGATGCTTCTTAATCTGCTCAAGGCCAGTGATCTATTACAAACCTTACCTGTTGAAATAGAAATGTGTAATTTTTGTTCAAACTGCAGTTAACATTATCATTGTAAACAATTTGCAGCAACTAATTTTTTTCAAAACTATTAAAATAATACATTAAAACATTTAATTAAGGGTTGGTAAAGATGATTGTGAACATTATTTTTACACTGTTGGTGCCTTCACTTTATTTTCAGTCTCTGAATCTGCAAAAATAGATGCGGTAGCTCCAACACACTGCATAGGAGCAAAAGTGCAGCTGCAAACCCTCACCAGAAAGTTCATCTCCCAACAAAGATGTTCCCTGCTGACCTACTGCTTTAGGCATAAGCTGCCACAAACCCTACCTTAATAGCTGGCACAGTTCCATAACATGCACTGGATACCTGTCAGCCCTGTATTCAAGAAATCCAATTATCTCCTATTCCTTTGCAGGGGACCAATTAGAAAGAGTCCAGTCAAATCTCTCCTATCATCTTTCTAACCTGTTGGATGAGAGATTTGATGACACCTGCAAGGTAATCTTTGCCTTCCAGCTAGTAGAAGGAGGTAGTGTAGGTAATTAGAGGAAAGAGACATATGTTGTGTTCTGTCCAGGTGAAGGAGGAAGGCAGAGAAGCACAGAGAAAGGAGACTGTTGAGCTACTTTAAGCAAATGGATGGTGGAAATCAGTAGATGTGTGTTAGAGGCCACTAGTCCGTCACAGGGACTATTAAAAATACACAATCTGTGAGAAAAAAAAAAAAAGAGAGAGAAGAGGAAACAGACACAAATTATTTGAGGAAAAAAAATATGGCTCTATGAAAAATAATGGCAATTGATTTTGAAAACAAACCAAAATAACTTTCTGAAATCTGTAGTCTGAGGGTTGTAGGTCTCACAACATATACTCTTTAAAATCAGTTCTCTAGTAACAGGTCAGGCCTTCCAAGACCACAAAATGTTGTTTTCACCTTTAAAAAGTGTTGGTGATGGGTTACACACACGTCTACAACAGACTATCTCCAAGCTCTTCTTATTTTCTGTTACCATGACTATAACAGAAGTGATTTCTGTAGCAGTTTGTGGTGAAGAAGTTCAAATGCAGGCCATGCTGCCTCTTCTCTATATGGCTGTGTGCCAGCACAGAGACTCTAAAAGCAATCAAAATATGTTCCTTCTTCTGGTCTTTAATTTTTCTCTCTCTCTGCCTTTGCAGCCAGTAGCCACAAATGTGCCCTTTTTTAGGGATGATTTCCTTACTCATGAAGAGTAACTCTTTAACTGCACATTTTATATTTTTTTCCTTAGTGATAAGGATACAGGCCATACATTTAGATAATTATATCCCAGGATCTACTCATAAAAGTTAACCTTCTTGCAGATAACCTATCTCACTCTGTATGCTGACTGTTCTTAAGTCCTCCTTTTACCTTGAAGAGAACTTTTCTAAGGTTCAAGTCTGATCCTGTTGCCATAGTCATCATCATCTTTCTAAACAGGAAAACTGTGACTTGGGTTCACAGTGTGTCTAGGAGTCTGATGATGCTGATTACTGGTGGTCTAGAAGGGTATTCTCTTGCATTTGGTAGCTGGAACCAATAGGAAATCATGTTGTTGGATGACAGTATTGTATGTAAATTGTTCACCCTTCATTACTCTTCAAATAAAGCAAGAAATTTACACAAATTTCTCAGATAACTGTGTTAGTACCTCTGTTTTCATGTCTTCCATACTCCCAAAGAAGTTACAGAATGCATGATGTTGGAAGGGACCTTTAAAGATTATCTACTCCAACCCCAAACACATCTGCTACCCCAGGGCAGCTTCTCTTTTGAGCATGTTCTTTCCTTTCTGCAACAAGACTGTCCTTTTCTTTTTGGCTGTATAGTGTTATTTTGAGTGGAAATATTCACTTGTTTTTGATGGAACAGGATTTGCAACTTGCATGCTTTCCTGTGCACTGGTTGAAACTGGAGGGAAGATCATGGATCTAGGAGGAACAATTATGTTTATTATGTCATAGGAACAGATGTTCAAGCTTTTTATACACAAACAAAACCACAGTCATATAGACTAGTGGTTGCCCAATTATGCACTTTAATGAATTTAAATAAACATTTTTGAGTGCACTGAAAGAATGCATAATATCTTGTTCAGGATATAATGCAGAATGCAGAATAAGAGCAGTAATAAGAGTTGCATCCCTGCCATTTTTATCTTCCATCCAGGCTTAAACTCCACAGCCTTTTGGAGGTTTACATGTCCAGATCCTTAGCTTGAGATCACTGGCATTGCTACATAGATCTGGCCAATATTTTTAAGTGGAAATAAAGGGTCTTATTCTATCAGATACTCTTGAAATTTACTCCAGATCCAACAATATCCAGAATTCTGAAAACATTTTGGATTCCCTTATCTTAACACAGTTCAGAGTCTCCCAATGATATACTTTGTTTTTACCTTGTTTGTTTCTTAAAAGACAATTATAAAACAAGAAATATTTGCATTATTTATTCTTGCCAACTAAAAAATAAAATGAAAATTTAATAAAGATGTTTCCTCTTACTGATGAGAAGAGGAACTCTGTATCACTGATTTTTTCTTGAAAAAAACCCAACCCTTTTAAAAAAAAATCTTTTTTGCAGATCTTTTCATGTAGGCCCATTATCTAGCACCTTTGTAGGGATACCTACAAACAAAACCAGAGATTTAGAACATGGCTGTCTCGATCAACCCAAAGGTCTGGTGTTTGTCATGGCACTCCTAAGGCAGCTGGAAGCAAAGGCTTTTCACAGCAAATGATGTCATTATAGAATCATAGAATCATAGAATTGTAAGGCTGGAAATGACCCCCAAGATCATCTGGTCCAACCATTAACCTACCAACACCAAATTACCAGACTCTGTGTCTGATAATTCGGTTATTCATTTCATGTGATAAATCTGTGTGAGCATAGGTAAAAGTAAACTTGGCATTTACTGAAGAAATGTGTCTGAGGATTCAGGGACAAACTGCAGCCGAGACTCTAGTGACAAGGCTTACTGAAAGGGGGGGCACTACTTGTGACTCCAATAGGACTTGTCTCTCATCAGCATTGGTAACTGACTGGGCTGACTGGTGCATGTAAGGCCCATGTCATAAACCACACCACCACAGTGCCTGTGCAGCAGCTGGATCTCTGAATTGAGATCTCTGGGACTCCTCTAGATCCTGGTGTAGACCTTGGCAGAGACTGGAGAAAGTCACATGCCAACCCTCCTGTAAGTCAGAACATTTTCCATCTTGACTCAAATTCTGGCAGTTCATTGCACTTCCTTGCATCGTGGAAGTGGGTTCCATGTGTTTGGTGTTCAGACACTACATGCCAAAGTCAACTCTCTGTGCTGCTGCTGTTTGAACCCTGCACAGAGCTGGGTTTGCCGTGGGAAGGTACGCAGGCATTTCCCTGTGTGACTGTGCCAGTTCAGACAAGGAGTGACTTGAGACACCAAGAGGTGTGTGTGATTAAAAGAGACCCAGCTTCAGGGTTCATACAAACAATTTATTTGAACACCACGAGCAGATTCAATAGGTCACTGTTTCAGACTTTACAGATACAAAGGAGAAACGCTATTGCAGCTTAAATGTGAGACTACACCTTTACAGCCACAAGAGATTCACAAAATCCAGTCTTATACCACAAGAGATGTGTATAATGCATGATTACAAAAACAACAGTCACAAAAATCACTATTACCACCCCCAGACAAGTCACAAAATTGATTTTTACAAACACCACAGGCGATTCATGGAACTCACTATCACAACTCACAAGCACACTAAACACTACATGTGTGTCTGTAACCTGCAATTACAACCTTAGAGTGTACCAAATACTCACTTACCCCTCCAGATAAGGGGTCCCAATCTGTTACCTTAGCCAGCATCCTGGATTATGGGGAAGGCTCTCCTCATCTGCCAGCTGCATCGTTGGAGAAGCATCCCCCAATTCCCAGCCTGAATCTTAGGGTTTTTATTCCCTGATTTTTGTGACAATGGGCAGGACTGTTCCTGAGTGGCTAATGCCACCTGGGGTGTTTGTCATTAGCAGTGTTCCCCCTTACGTTTATATATCCAGGGGTCAGGCGCACTTCTGTATGCTCTATCATTTGCATATATTTGCATTATCTGGGTTCAGTGGAAACCAAATGGAAACCCTCCTGTGTACCTTCATCTTCATCTTAGGTAGCTGAACAGTGCTTTGGTTGGGATGCAGGGCTTATTATTTGTTGAGAGAATTCAAGTCTCAACCTCCTTGTGAGTTGCCTCATACTCTGGACATTACCAAAACCTGTTTACAAACTATGAGCCAGACATTCCTTACAGTGTGACACAATAGATGGGAATATTTTTCACAGCAGCTTATATGGATTCAGAAAGGAGAGCATAAACTATGCATATGTCATTCCAGCTCTGCAGAGCACCAAAAATATCCCTGTAAGCACTTAATTAATGAGATCCAGACTCTCTAGACATAAGTTTACATATCAGCACATAGTTTTACTCATAGAAGAAACCCCTAGAAAAAAAAAAGGACAGAGATACAATTTTTTATTTCAGTGCTTGTTATTAAACTTTTTAACCACATGAATATGACTTATTATGGCATTGCTGTTTATGTTTACTGAATATTTTCATTGAAGAAAATGAAAAAAATGTATTTTAAAAATGCAAAAGAATTAAAATGTATTCAAAACTCTAAAATGTGAAAACTGCAAAATTTCGTTACATATTCATTCAAGGAAATTAAAGAAAGAAAGGCTACTGTTCTTCCTTATCTCCCATGACATCTACAGTAATAACACAAGCCTTG
The DNA here is from genome assembly GCA_013399135.1 of Heliornis fulica. NCBI lineage: Eukaryota > Metazoa > Chordata > Aves > Gruiformes > Heliornithidae > Heliornis > Heliornis fulica. The sequence goes on from VXBZ01003930.1 coordinate 35,520, forward strand.
TGCTGTGTGATTTCGTACCCAGCCTGAGGAATAAATTCCACCTTTTCCACCATAATACTCCCTGTTCATAATAGTCTGTTATGAATACAGTACTTGAAAATTCACTGTCACACATTTAAGTTCGTCTTAAAGGAAGACACCATCAATTTTTATGCATTTTTTAGGAATATCCATGTTAGCACCAATAAAGCAGTTACATGTATGCCTTTGCAACAGCCATAGTGACAAAGATTTTGTCAGAGACTGAGACACCATATTCTCTGTTTTCCAACAAATGCCGTGGGAAGCTGGCTCTGGGCCCTAGCACAGACTGTCTGGTACTAAATGATCAGCTCCAGTTTTTGAAAAGTGGTGCCTGACTTGCTTCTGTCACCATGTGTCACTGCTGGTTTGGGAAAATACTGCCCTACCCAGAGATGCTTTTCACTGTTCAGCCAAAATCCATCTTTTAACTTTCAGTCTGAAGTGACACAGCTTCAAGTAAGTTAGAAGAAGTTTCCCATCCTCGCAGGGTTTTCAGACCATGGCAGTTACTTCAGATACATACGTATTTATAGGGAAAAGCTGTTCTTGGGTCAGAACTTGGATAGCATTGTTTAAACAAATGATATTGAAATCCTTTGAAAAAAATTAACATACCTAAGTCTAAATATTCTAGGGAGTTTTTTTTAAAATTACGGCAAGATGTCAGAAACAAACAGGATTTTATCTTAGAGAAAGCATAATCTGTCAATTTCCCTTAATAATAAAGATCTGTCAATTTCCCTATAAGATATTATTATTCTTACTAGAGGTACTTCATAGGTTTTATTGCATTATACAATGGAAGAGACAGAAATCATGTTTCTGCTAAGACGTGTTCTTGAGAGTCTGTACATCTATACTGAACCTGTGCAATTGATGAAAAGAGCCATTTCTGGTGCAAGTTTTCAGATAAAACTCTTCCTGGGAACAGCTTGCCTTGTCCTGTGCAATGACCTGACTATCAGTGGGGGTGCTCTCCAACCTGAAGTCCATCACAGCAGTTGCAGAAGGCAGGAAATGTTGGGCAATTTTGGGGACTGTGGATGTGCAGTCCAACCCAATGACTGCGACAAGGTAAGAAAGAAGAGCAATAGGAGCTATAATCAGAAGTTGCAGCCAGTATCCAAATCTTGGGCCAAGTCCGTTTTCAGAGCCAGTCTGGAGTTATGTGTCAGGAGAAGCAAGTGGTGCCCAGAGGCAGGAAGAGGAGGGAGAGAGCGAGATAAGAATGGGATGCGCAGAGCCCTGTGCTGCTGGCAGCAGGTCCTCTGTTGGTATGTCCTCCACCTCATGACTCCATCTCATGACAAGTATCAACAAAACATAACCAGCATATTTCTGCTCAGCTTCTTGGGGATACATACCCTACAAACCTGCAGTCAGAGCGTGAGTCTTTTTCCTGATCAAACTGCAGAGCTGGTCCAAGGACTGACTAGTTGGCATTGGTCAGGGTACAGGAGCTGTACAGGTATTGATCAAGGAGAACAGCACAGGATGGGGAAGGACACCAGCACTGCCACTGAATTTTCAGCCCGATAGTAAGGGTGCTAACTCTAACTCTGACAAGCACCCAGAGAAAATATAAAAGGTGACACTGGAATAGCCAGCAAGTGACGTGAGCACGCCACGGACAGAACCTGATATGGTCCAGGCAGATCTGCAGTCTTTCTGGATACACAAAACCCAGTGAAGCTCAGCTCTTAAGTCTGCTCAGACTTGTATCCTGACTGGATTGTATCGGTCCAACATGAAGGTGGTCTCTGTGCCTTTCATATGCTCTGGACTCAAGATAGCAGCAGCGATTAAATTCTGGAACATACCACCAAGGAAATACCTCTGGCACCTGCCTATCAGTGTAGTATATAGGTCAGTGTTTTGCCTTTGGGGGAGGGGAGGGACAGAGGTTGGTCTGACCTCCTGATAGGTACCATTTCGTGGTCCCAGAAACCCAGTGTGACTGGTACTGTGCTGCACAGCTTGAGGGCGGGGCATAAACACTGCAGATGCCCCATGCTCATTGGCCAAAAGACTGTTGATGGCTGATCACTAAGCAACCCTGCAGCACACAGTAGGCTTTCATCCTGCAGAACATCAGGGACATCACTGTCTGTGGCCCAATGCCCCAAAGCCAATGGAAGCAGCTTTGCAAGGAGATGTGATGTTCCACTGCACTGCAGAGACAGTATGCTCGTTTCTGAGCTAATTTAAAGTTAATCTTAATATTCCAGTGCAGAGAACAAAAAAGGTAGAGAGCCTCATCCCTAATTTCTTTACAATTACATTTTCCAAGGAGATATATTAATATGTATTATAAATTCTCTTGTTCTTGCTGCTGTAGTTAAGGGTCTGTCATGGTTTCCATTATGAAACCATAAATTTAGGGATTTCTAACTTTTTCTAAACCACAACAAATTGCTTCAGGCTGCAATTTGGCATAGCAAGATCCCAAGCTATGAAAAATTTGTTAACAAAAACTTACAAATAACCAATTTTCACTCTCTTAATTTATTTTTTCTACAAAGGAAAAATAGTATGGGGAGAGAGGGAGGTGGTGTCTCTATTTGCTGACGCCTTTTTGCAACTCATTAATGTTGGTAGTGTATTACTTTATAGCAATGTCCAAATGACCTTTCCAAATGACTTTCCTTAATTCTTTTAGTTCTAAGAATAGCAGGAATGGAACACATGGGCTGAAAGTATCTTATGATTTTTAAACAGCCATTGGCAATTTCTCTTCCTACTAAAGCTCCAGAGAGAAAATCTAAGTTGTCTCGCCAGCGTATCATTCTAAAGGTAGAGCAGATCTGTAGCTCTGTGGGGCATACAGCCACATTAATTGTGTTCTAAAATTTCTTTGCATGGCTTTTACAGCATATTGAAGCTGAGGTGGGTTTTCTCTTTGTCTCTTACAGAACGATTATTTCCTTTCACTGCTCATCTCTTACCAACAATTCAGTGGATCCTCCGAACGAGTGGCAGAGATTGCAAGACCAGTACCCTTAAGTGAAACCTTGCTGTCAAAGGCAAAGACTGTTGCTTGTACTGGGATGATGTTAATTTTGGATTTTTTGTACTTGTTTGTGCTAATTAAAAAGGACTGACTTTGGAGCTCACTAGAACACTCTTTATATGTTTTGCATGTGTAATCAACCTCCCTTTCTTAGAATTATTTGTTTCCAATTAAAATTGCTGTTCATTATTTTTTCTTCCTTATCAACTAATGATTTTGAAGTTTGCTTCTTTAACTCACTACTTGCTTTATGAAATTTCTAAAACCAAATAATTTTAAAGACAGAGATTTCAGTTTACTGCAAATTAAATAAAAAGCCATATAAAAGCAAAATAAAACATGCTTGAGGTGTTCAGAGGCAACATCCATGGGGTACTTCCACAAGCACTGATTCTGTCAGCTTATCTGTGAAGTGACTGGTACAAGTCCACAGAATTCCTGAAGCATTGAAAATGCAGCTGGTCCTGATATGCTATCAATAAAATCTCAGCTTGCATTCCATGAATCATTGAGAAAGCAAAGCTCATGGATATAACCCATGTGACACATGCTGTGCTCATATGACATCTCTGCTTGAAATTACACAGGCTTTTGTTGGCAATACTGAAAGACAGAAATCCTCACTCTTGCAGTTCTGTTATCAAGTCATACCTATAAATTGGTATGAGAAATTCAAAGAGGGTACTCTAGGAAGTGGTAGCTTTCAAAATAGAGTTGTTGTGAGTCACGTCACATCCCAAGTGTTATCTTACAACACAAGGGAAAGGATCTACGTCATTTGCTCATCATCAGCATTACATTTTACAGAGAAGCATACAAAACAAAAAAAAAGTGTATATA
>VXBZ01003931.1:0-91139 GCA_013399135.1 Heliornis fulica
TTCTATGATTCTATGATACATATGCTGGGAGAGACAGAGGTAAACTAACTGCAGAACTGAATTAAATGCCAAGAACATATGTCCATATATATAAAACTTCCTATGAGAAAAGTCTTGCCACAGGGATAAAAGGACATCTCACAGGCAACTCCCTTAAGGATTTAAGATTATTTTTCCAACCAACCTTCTGTCCACAAAGCTTTGCTCTAATCTGTTGACGTTCATTGCAGTTCTGTAGCCGGATCTGTCTTAATCTTGCCAAATATTCCTAAAGCAAAGAAAGAAACTAAGTTTCAGCATAACCAAAACTGTCTCCAGTATGGCCAACTTAAAATATGTAAAAATTCCATTAAAAACGTGATGATTGATAAGAAAACCTGAAAACTAAACCATATTAGCAACTGCTCATCTGCAGAAAAGCACATCTAATAAAATAAAGAAAACCAAAACATGTGTTTCCCAGTATTAATATTTTATACCATTGATGTCTAGGAGTGATTATATTTATCACAACAGGGTTAAGATATAGTCATATCTATACATATGCACATTGAAGAATTTGAGACAGACTGATGTAGATATTTACTGTTTTGATTACCAAAAAACCCCAACCCAACCAACAACCAAAAAACCCAAACACATCTGAACTCCTAAACTTTATACAGTAAATGATTTCCTAGGAATTCATCGAGTCCTTTGATTTTTGCCACACAGATGAACCATGCAGGGAAACTAGGCACAGCCAAGGTGAAAGCAGTGCTGTTTGTGTGGTAAGTGAAGTGGCAAACATGCAGCAAGCGTACCTCTTCCTCCTTGTTTCTGGATTTCCTTCCTCTTCCAGAAACGGGCCTGCCTCCATTCGTATCTGCCATGTTTTGCAGTGTACCCTGTTTGCCATTTAACAGTATCAAATTTAAGTTGGCTGGAGGGGTAAAATTATCTGCTTTATCCAGTAACTGTTCACTTAAAAGAAACCAAATCCATCAATGCTCTTCAGCTGTGCAGAAGTTAACTGATAACCCTGTTTTACTTAAAGCCTGACAGTGGTAACTACAAATCCTGCATAGCCAGAGAGAGACTAGAGCTTTAAGAATATAGTTGCCTTCTCCCTGCAATTCTGATGATTCCCTGCATTAGAAAGCCTAAATTCAGAAGGACATGGGTTTTCTACATCTGGATTGTATCCAAGCTATGGCACAGAGTTGTTGAGCCATGCCAAAAATAACAGTGGTTTTATGAACATTAGAAGTCTTTTAATGTTCTTGGATAAAGCTCTTTCCACAACAATGACTTTTTATAAACATACTATGAGTAGCAAACTCAACCTAATAAAATACTTAGATATACATACTACATTCAAGAAGCTGTGCTAAATGTCTACTACATATGCATTCAGAGTGCACAGTCTTGGTGAGGGTGATGTACTCAGTGCCCCAACTGTCACCAGAAGGATTTCAACCTTGAAGGAAGGCCTTAAGCCTCTGCTGAACAGGTTAAAAATACCTTGATCTGTTAACTCAGCATACAATAGAGACAGTAAGCATGCACAGGAGAGTTACAGGATCTTCTGCCTTATAAACCACCAGGGCTTTAGCTTTCTTCAGCTTTAGTGTAAAGAGCCATCAGTAATTGCTCCAGTTTGGTTCTTGGCAGGGAGGAATGAATCCAAATATTCTGGTTAAATATTGTTAACTTCTACTCATCTGCATACACTAACATTTTCCAAGACCAGGACTCAATATTTACCAGGACCACACAGATACAGTGAAGTAGTAAATTAGGTCAGCAGCTGTCTTGAAGATAAGATTAAAAATACCATCAACTCAGCTACTGAGTCAGACCTCAGACTGCCACTAAAAAATTCAAAATTGAGAGCAACTATAACACAGGTTGGGTAAATCAGTGCAAGTCATTTGACTTAGATACCTTTATATGACAAAGACATGTTAGATGATGACTCTTAATGATTTCTCCTCTCATATCACCATGTCTGGACAACAGTCCCATCCCTAAAGGAAAAGTACTCTCAGCTAGTCGAATTATTTTCCTGCACACATGGAAGGAAGCTGCTGAGAATGTTTCCACTATCAGTGTCAGACAGTAGTACATGGATATGGAACCCTGGCTTTGAGTTACAAGCCTTAAACACCTGAAAGTTACTTCTACAACTGTTCAGTAATCTCCCTGCTTTATTACAGCAGCCAATTAAATAATAAAAGATTTGAGCTCAGCTGAATATATTAGAGAAACATTGACCCGAATACCTGGGTATCTTGCATTAATTATTTCATACATTTAAATTAATGCCCTCAAAGTCAAGACCCAGATGGAAGCAGGTACTACCAAAGGACTTGTCTAAGAAGAGGCAGTCTTAAGAATTGTTGATTTTTCTTTTTTTAATGATTTACCGAACTTAGAAGTTTTAGAAAAACAAGAACCATAATTTTAAAGTGGAAGACTCATGCTTTAAAACATACATACTAAGCTAAGGATTCCCAACCATCAAAGCAGTGAATCAAAGTATCTAAAAATTCCTCAGTGTAAGAGAAATGATCCCTGAAGCAAAGACCTGGATGTATGTTGTGATCTGATATTCAGATGCAGCTCAGGGATGTTTCTGTAAATCCGCAGTCGGTCTCGTCTCACTGCAATGCTGGCACAGTTTAATTTCAGCAGCTGACAGTGATACTGTGTATGGTGGCATATGAACAGCATGGAAAAGCACTCAAACCCCAAAACACTCCACATACTGAAAACACAGTTTAATGCACAAATTTCTAGTGCAAATGAGTCATTTCTAAGATATCTGTAGTGTGAAGCAAACTCCCCAAAGCAATACTGAATTTAGAACTGTAAGCACAAAGAACAAGTAACATAGTGACACTATCCACGAGTAAAAGCTTTAGAAACCTCAGTCCTGACAAAGCAGGGTGTCTTTATAATACCTTCTTAATAAGCAGAAGGTGTTGTTTAAAATATGCTACTGTATCTGATCATTATCTGCATTTTAACTGAAGTTTAATCAAACTTCATTTTCAGTTTCAAGCTACAGATAATAAATAAAATGCTTAACTTTAACCAACACTTTAACACTCTAAACAGAAAGAAGTGTAAATGACAGTTTTGAAATTCCCAATGTCAAATTAGACACATGCTAGAGAACCTGATTTCCTTCATTAATAAACATACAGTCACGAGAAATGTATTGCACAACTCTGCAGATGTTAAAATCAGAAACAAAATGCCAAGAAACCTACCTCCCATTTTACCTTTATTTAATTAATTCAGGAAAATATTTAGCCAGCATTTCATGGTTATAACAATACTTCAAAGACTCATAAAACATCCTGAGACAGTATTATACTTAGGAAGACCAAACTCCCTACCATGTGTCCTTCAGCTCGAGCTTTGTTTTCCATGGCTTCTCTCTTTCGCTGCCAGAACTCTTCAACTTGCTTTGCTCTATCTGCAGCTGTCCACCCTTCTTGCCTGAAGAATTGCAACACACAGCAAGTCTGAAAAATGTCACTCAAGACCCACCCCCTGCATTTATTCTAAGTAGGACACACAAACAAAGTAACTTTCTATGGATAAGGCATCTTCAGAAAATGCCTGTCATCAGCTAAAAAATACATGTCAGACTTCCACGGTTAGATAATTAATACAGCGCCGCTATTAGCAGAATGTTCTGGCAGCTCCCTTTTGGGGGATTTTTGTTTGGTTTTAAAGGGACTGTGAAGGAATTTTCCTACCTTAGAATTATCCAGAACAAGATTTTTGTTTCATAGGGTCCACTCCAGGTCAGGGCCTCCTTGGGCAGGCCAGGAGGTTCAAGTCACCCTAGCTGAGCATCTGCGAGTCTCCTACTGCATTCACACAATCATTTTGTAGAGGGATCATTTTGTCATTTTTTGTTTTTTAGAAAACTGTTTAGACTCAGAGGAAGCTCAGAATTACAAAAAAACCTAATAAAACCCACTAAGAAATGGTGTAAGATATTCAAACAAATAACAGAATGAGGCAGTGAACCCCTTCCCAAGATTTCCCTGGCCTGGTGTGACTGAGTATTGGGGGTCCAGTAACAGACAAGAAAAAATTTGAACAAGCTGGTAGCAATAACCCCTCAAGCTGAAACAGTTAAAGAAAGAATCATATTGCAGTGAAAGTGTTATTGCTAGCAATTCATAAATGAATTAGCACACCAATTAAAAAAACCTTGCAGCATTTTTTCCTCTCTCCCCTCACCTACCTGCCCCACCCCAGAAAACATGGAAATACACAATTTCCCTATGCCACAATTCATTAAGAGGAAGACAGAGAGAAAGAAAACTACAAACAACAAACAAGTAACAAACAACTTTGTTACAACAAAGCACATGCTGTAGCTGCTCTGAAAAGGCAAGACAATCCACATCAGTGTTACTGGTAACAAAACCAACAGTAATTTTTGTAGACACCTTTTGACTCACCACAAGGCTTTCACTATATCCATTCAGTACAGATGAACTTGAGTGGCAGACAATGAAGTCAGAACAAGCCAGCTTACAGTGTTGGAGCACAGGTGGCTTCCCAAGCCAAGAGAACCCCAAACTTAATTGCCTCAAATTTCAGTCCAAAAGTCATTTTTAAAGATTACAGATGCTGAATATAAATTTCTAAGTCTGCTGTGACAGTGTAACCAAAGATTGCAACTTGAGGAATTCTCAACTTCTTTAATATACATTCTAAAGTGCCTATATTTAAGAATGCTGCAGTTATTAAAATTCTTTGAGCTACACATCCTCAACACTTGCTTCTAGATAGTAAAGGAAGAACACTTACTACACTTCAAAAATTAAGAAACAGCTTCTCGATTTAAGGTGGAAGATAACAGTTTATAAATTGAAAAAAAATTAAAATCTCTACCTATTTTGAAATTCCTGCACAGTGTTGTCACTGCTTTTAAACTCAAGTATTTGAGAAACAACAAATCAGTTTCTCTTATTGATCTGCTATTAATTTGCATCCCTCTACTAGAGTTGTTCAATTTTACCACATATCAAATACTTTACCCAGGTGTAGCCATGTATTATTCAGTACAAGGCAAACAATGGTTCCCAATCTAAGCAAGACTGGGGATGTGGCACTTTGTGCAAAGCATTAATAAACAGAGAATGGGAATATGCATCTATATCAGCTGGGAAAATATATTTTCCAGTAGTGGGCTGTAGCCATAAGAATTTTAATTAGCTCAAAACAGCCCAAATTGCTGTAAGTAAAAATGTATCTTGTAGCTTGCAAAATTGTAACATCAGTGTTAAATGTGTGATGTTATTGCTGCTTTAAAATAGAAACAGAAATAATCTACAAATGCAAAATATATTAAAACAGGAAAAAAAAAGTTGTCTTTGGCCACTCCCTTTTCCTCATATTAACTCTATTTTTCCTTCATGGGCTACATCACCATATGTGTAGAAGTTTAAATAACACAGGAGAAAACGTTTTCCACTAGGCAAGTTGGTAACTTCTAGAAAAAAAAAAGTTATCTTCCCATTTCCTGCTCACTAGTGCAGATGCAGCTCTTCAGGCAATATTAAGAGATCTGAAGGAGACCAAAGAAGTTCTGAAGGAGTGAAATCATTAAAAAAAAAAATAAATATATATAAAATCAATATCTACATACAATCATTTTATGTAGGAAATATTTGATGACCGGGAGCTAACAATTCTGGGAGCATTCTAGACACTCTCCCATGCTAGAGTCTCAAGCAATGAGATGTAGAAAAAGCAGTCAGAACGAGGTGACAGGAGAAGCAAGTGTCTTGGCAGGTAGCACAGAAAGTGGAACAATTAAAAAAGCAAAAGAGGAGGCTTATAGTGTTATCCACAGCTGCATTAATCCAAGAATTCTGAGTGCAATCTAGTTTAGTTAGTTGTTCACAATTCATTTTTTCCCCACCCTTGAGGAAGCCAAGGTTTCCATTGGTTCTAAAAGAATTGTGGTCTGCAGGGGGTCTAACACAGACACAGACAGCACAGTACCAATGGACAAAGGGATTTTGAGACATGTCCAACTAGTAGATGAAACAAGACACAAAACAAGAATCTAACACGTAGGGAGAGATTTACGGATTATCAGAGTCCAACCTGTTTGCATTGGCTTGTTTAGACACCTTCAATCTTTTCATTTTTTTCCTAACTGCACCAGCAGCAGAAAAATGGTGATGACCTGCAGGCCCCTTAGGAACTCCTGGACGTATTCCAGGTGGAATTTGTCTGTAGATAAATATGTACAGTAACTTTTATTACCGTTGTCTAGAGCAGACCACGTGTAGCTTCGAATGGAAGGTAGCCATACCTTTCAACAACTTCTTGGCCTTGTACTTTTGCCTTTGGTTTGGCTTCCCCCTCTTCAGCTATTCTAATGTTTTCCTTTTTTCGTTCCATCTGGTCAAAAATATCATGGTAGTGTTCATACTGTCCTCTGGAAGACACGGGAAGAGGACCAACACCACGTCCACTGCCATAATATGGGGTCTGGAAATCAGAAGGGGTAGGGTGGAAAACTCAAATACTGCTTTTAACAAGCCCATCCAATTTTCACTTCTTCAGCAGAGTAAAAGCATTACTATGTCCTGAAACAGAGACTGAATTAGTCCTAGTTTTAAACCTGGCACACCCCTATTTTAACAAGCTACAAGACAAACTAAAACCTGATTATTTCTCTTAGAACTAGCAAAATAACACAGCATTTCACCTTCCTCTGATTAACAGGAGGTATCTGTTACACGTTTTGGAAGCTATTGATAGCAAACCCAACGAGGTGCAACTGCAGACAGATGTTCTACATCTCAAAACTCAAAGTTTTAGCACAAAAGCTAGAAGTCATTACATACACAAAGTGTTCTGCAAGCAAACACCCATTTTTTCAGGAAGCTGGAAACAAGAACACAGATGCTGCCAAACAGCATTAAGTGCAGATTTACCTGTGAATCCCCATTGTTACCAACCTGTAATTTGGTTTCACCACCAGAACCAAGATGCTTCCTTACTAAAAGCTCCTATCATGGGAGCATCTACAACAAGCCAGCTTTTTAGGCAAATTCTCTCTGTCATTCTCAGAGAATTAGAATTCCTACCAAACTTTCATGGGAAAAAAATAATAAAGCGAAAATGTTGCAAAGCAGCTGTGTACAGCTGTGTAGTAGCCACAGCTGGATGCAGAAAATGTGAAACTGGCAAAAAAAGGTTAAGGTTGTCAGCACATGCATAAAAATGTTCTCTTTACACATGGGTGAAGCAGCCAAACAGCCCCCAGTAGTTAACTTATAGAATTTGTTTTAACAATAGTGTCAATATTCCTTCTAGAGCTGTCTTAGGTATTTTAAGTAGGTGAGTGCAGATGTGACAGGTTTAAGGTTGCCTACTTAAAAGTTCTTGAACAGATGATATTTGACAATGGAATCTAGCTCACAATTTGAATTTTGGTTGCTCAACACCCATAAATAGCTCCCCATAATCCATCTGATAGAATACTAACTTAATGATTTTTCCAGGCATTCAGAAAATATGCAGGTATGCTGTTCACCTGAATAAATAACACTTCACTGCACCACACTAGAGTTTCTACAAACAGAAGGCAAACAGTTGCTTTAGACACTACTCCAGGGTTCATCTATCATTATTAGAGCTCAGCTTTCAAAAGGATTATGTAAAGAAACAGTAGGATCAGTCTCTAGAGAAATGAAATGAAGCAGGAGCTCGCCAACAGTCAGTGGAACAGTTACAGCCCCTGCCAGAACCACAAACTCAAAGCCAAATCCTTGACATCTCTTTCCCTACTTTCCCTCAGGAATATGTGCCAGTAGCCAAGCCCAAAAGACAAGAGTAGATCATGCCATGCAGGACCCTGTGGTGATTTTGGAAGAGAACTATTGGAAGGCTTGAACAATGCTATCTGGCAGCATCATCAGGGAGCTACTGGATACACCATTTCCATGTTGAGGAAAAGGAAAAGGCTAATGAAGTCAAGAATACTATGATAGCACACAGAAACCTGGAAAAACAATAAACTGGTGTCCTGCAGTGAGACTTGTAACTAAACTACCCAACCTGAAGATGACTTTTCAGTAAATTTTAAAGCATGATTCTCCCCCTCTACTCTGCCCTCGGGAGACCTCACCTGGAGTACTGGGGCCAGTTCTGGAACCCCCAACACAAGAAGGACATGGACCAGTTGGAGAGGGTCCAGAGGAGGCCACAAAGATGATAAAGGGGCTGGAGCACCTTTCCTACGAGGACAGGCTGAGGGAGTTGGGGCTGTTCAGCCTGGAGAAGAGGAGGCTCCGGGGAGACCTTCTAGCGCTCTGCCAGTACCTCAAGGGGGCCTACAAGAAAGATGGGGAGAGGCTGTTCAGTAGGGCCTGTTGTGACAGGACAAGGGGTGATGGGTTCAAAATAGAGGGAGGGAGATTTAGATTGGATATTAGGAAAAAGTTCTTTCCTGTGAGAGTGGTGGAGCACTGGAACAGGTTGCCCAGGGAGGTGGTGGATGCCCCTGGATCCCTGGAGACGTTCAAGGCCAGGTTGGATGAAGCCCTGAGCAAGCTGATCTAGTTGGGGGTGTCCCTGCTTCTTGCAGGGGGGTTGGACTGGATGACCTCTGGGAGTTGCTACTAACCCTCATCATTCTATGATTCTATGATTCTATGATTCTATGTCTACCATGACATTTCACACCAGTGATGCTCAGTGAAAATACAACAGCTGAGCCTGTTTCCCTAGATGACTCAGAATCCTGACAACAATACAGGGGTAACTGCAATGGAACGTTTCACCTGTCTGCAACACCCTAGGACCTTGCCATAAGATTCTCAGAAAGTAAAACCAGAAGAGTGACTGTTTTCAACAGCAGATAGAGCTCTGATCCAAGCCAACAATGCCAATACATGGTGCAATATGGAAACCGGCACTGGTGCCTGCAACTTTCACCTCCTGAGAGACAAAGGAGGGCAACATAACAACTAAAAGATGGTTTTTATACTTAAACTTCACTTATATCATGTGTGGCACACATAAAAATTATGGCTATTTTGAAAGAATATACTTAATAAACAGCTGGAGTATTCCTCATACTATCTTAAGAACAGAAAATAAAACAGCTATTTGTTTTGACTCTACTGCCCAGAGTCAGAGCTTGTTTACATTTTCTCTTGTCAAATAGATTTACAGCACAGCAAAACTTAAATTCCTGCACTGTCTCTGTCTGATGAAAGCACCCAGAATTTACTTAAATAACTTCATGAGACTGCTTTGCAGAGCTGTTGTGTTTTCATGAAACTACAACACAAAGAGGCAAAAAGAAATTGTGATAGCAATTAGCTTAAATTCTGCAATACCTGAATAACTAAAGAGTGTAGTGCTTTAAAAAAAACCAAACCTGAGTGTTTTCCACTGCACTTGTGAACAATTTATCAGTGTATATAAGCATAAAATAACAAAGGCCACTTAGAAGCAGGTGTTTAATATGGGAGAAGCCCATTAGCATAATATGAGAACGTGAAAAAGATTTCAGTAAAAGAAAGAATTCAAGAATTCAACTGAGGCAGACTCCTCATTTATCCTGGCTTCTTCTGGGACTTCTGACATCTGGGGCTCCTGCAGACAGTCTCCAACAGTGTAGACAGAGGCACAGAAGGCATTCAGTAACTCTGCCTTCTTACTGTCCTCAGTCTCCAGGGCACCTCTCCCATTCATCAGTGGACCCACACTGTCAGGGCAGCCTCAGCTTTCCTGGTTGCCATCCTACATTCTTACACAATATTCCTCCTGCCACATAAGATCCTGAACTCCACCATCTCATGGGCGCTGCAGCCAAGTCTACCTTCACCTTTCAGTGCTTCAACCAGTCCTTCCTTGTTGGCAAGAACAAGATCCAGCAGCGCTCCTCTCCTAGTGGGTTCATTCACCATTTGGATCAGGAAGTTGTCATGCAGGCACTGGAGGAACCTCCTGGACTGCGAGTGGCTGGCCGTGTAGGCATTCCAGCCAACATCTGGGGAGTTAAATCCCCCATAAGAACCAGGGCCTGTGACTGCGACACTACTCTCAGCTTCNCTACGAGACTACTCTCAGCTGACTGTAAAAAGCCTCATCAACATCCTCCTCTTGCTCAGGAGGCCTGTGATAAACACCCACCACAGTATCCCCCCCACCAGCCTGGCCTTTAGTTCTCACCCACAAACTTTCAACTGGTTCCATGTCCACTACTGGCCACAACTCAATACAATCAAGCTGCGCTTTTACATGAAGAGCCCCCCACCACAGCTCCTCTCCTTGTTGGCCTGTCAACATAGACAACATAGAATCATAGAATGATGAGGGTTAGAAGCGACTCCCAGAGGNGCGCTAGAAGGTCTCCCCAGAGACATAGCTGTCCATGGCCACATTCTAGTCGTGTGAACTGTCCCACCAAGTCTCTGTGATTGCTACTAGCTCAGAACCCCCTGTCTGCATGCAGACTTGTAACTCCTCCTGTCTGTTCCCCACACCGTGTGTGTTGGTGTACAGGTGTTTCAGAGAGCAGGCCGAGTCCACCGGTTTCACCTCAGACGGGTGTGAGGTGTTCTGGTTATTATTACCAGTACTCTGCCCCACTGACAGGGACCCAGAAACAAACCCACCCCCCTTCAAATGTAGTTTAAAGCCCTAAGGATGAGGTCAGCCAATTCTCTTCCTAGAACCCTACTCCCCCTGGAAGATACACCCTTCTCACACACTCCTGTCAGACCTAGTATCTTGTAAAACCATCCATGCCCAAAGAAGCCAAAGCCCTGCCTGGAGAACCAGTCCCTTATGCAGCTTCTTCCCTCCTGCCTGGGAGACGAGCAGTGGGTAATAACCTGTTGACTGCACCAGGCTATGGAGTCTCTCAGTAATATCCCCGATTCAGCACAGGAAAAGTAGCAAATCAGGAGTGGAGAAAAAAAAATAAATAAATTGTGGTGCATGAAATCCATTGCCAGCAGAAAGAGAAAAGATTCAGAAACTTACTGAGTATTGCAAATGAAAGTTTTAAATGATCTCCAAGAAGCCAAGGAAGAGAGTGTGTTATAAAGTTAGTCTTAAACTGACCACAGATGAACAGTGGACAGGCCCAAGAGTTTGCCTCCAAGAGCAGATCTTTCTGAAAAGATAAGACCCTGCCAGGTAACCAAAAGTGGGGAAACAGACTACATCCCATTTCTGCATCTGCTGCCAACCTTAACATCAGCACTTCCACCTGAACCGAGCACATTCCTCCATCCTCGTTCCCTGGCTCTGTTTATTCGTTCCATCTGAAGGAGAAAAACAATACAGGAAAAAATAAACACTATGTAAAAGCTGAACTTCAGTATTCACATATTTTAAACATATGTTACCTTTTCTTTTTTCAATCTTCTCATTTCATCTGCCTTCAGTAAACTCATCTGCAGTGTGTAAGGATTAAACACATTTAGTAACTGTATTCAGGACATTGTATTCTTCTGCAACATATAACATACCACAAGATGTTCCATTAAAATTACTATGGGTGGAAAAAAAAGAAGTCTCAAGAATTGTCTACCTGATCTCTCTGCTGTTTTTCTTTTTCAGGCAATTCTAACTTCTTTTTTGAAGGTTCCTGAAAAATAAGCATACAATCTGGTATTTATAACTGAACCATTATTATGTGAGGTCTCATTCAAGACAGGTTAGTGCTCCAATTGCTGGTACGTGTCCACATAGATAAAAAATTAAATAATTAAAAATCAGTGTTACACAGCAGTGGTGGAAAAAGAGAAGGAGGAAAGGTCTGACTGTTTTATTCTGGCATTCTTGTTCTGCACTTAACATTTGACTAGTTTTAAAATTATGAGATGATATCATGATACCTCAAACGTTTTCCTTCTTTCTTCTCCTGGATTAGTTTTTTTTCATTGGAGTTGAAAAGGTGAAACTTATATTAAAATAATTATTCAGGAGGTTTTAAATTAAAAGCACTACTAGGATCTAGGGGTAAATGCTACTGTACTTACTCATTACGTACTACAGCTGCCTTTAAAGCTGAAGGCAGTAATTTTTAAACACTCCTTCACTTTTTCTTTGGCAATACCATTGTGCATTACAACCTGTTCCTATTATAAGTATTTGAGGGTCCCTGGATATTAAGATTCTTATTAGGAGAACAGCTTTATTAGGTTAGCCTCAGGCTCTTTCCCTTGGGTAACTAAGGTTGTTACCTATGGAAGAGAATACAGCTGCTACTGAATAGCTGGTAAAGAAGCACGTGCATGCAATAAAACCATGCTGCTTATTTGAGTCTTCTCAAAAAAGTAATGATTATTTTTAAAATATCTTTTTCCTGACTGTACTAGATTAGAGAGAGTTTAATTGAATTTTACATTGGCAAAAGAAATAACTATCAAATGAGTACTTAAAAATCAAGTACTTCAAAAGATGGAAGCCTTTAGAGACTGGAATCAATGCAGTTCAACTACAGTGAGCTAATATCACTTGACGTTTGTTACATGCTCCTCTAAAAAACCATCTGAGCACTCAGACTACCCTGGAACAACAGCAAAGAGAAGAAAATTTATGTTACACTGCAGTCATTGTTTCTATCCTGCATCTTACCCTTCTTGCTAGGTACAATCCACAAAAGAATATATTTTAAAACTGTAGTGCTACTGAATCCTTACATGCAGCAAGAGGATTATTTCCCAGCCATACTGAGTCTCTATGCAAGTTGGACCAGTGTTACCTGGTAAAACAGATTATAAAGAGCAGCAGACTAGTACAAGGTTGCACAATCAAGCCTTAAAACAGTGAAATCTCGTGGGCTCACAAGGACACATGAAAAGTCTGTGCATTCCCTGCACTTGCTCTCTTTTACAACTGTGTAACACAAGCCAACAAAACTTGTGATCAACGAGTATTTCCCTAAACCTCCAATAACTTTTAAACCTCAAGGATAAGTTATATCTCAGGGATAATTTTCCACCCACCTTTAAAAAAAATAAAAGCTTTTACATAATAAGGAGTACAGAGACTGAAGAAAGATCAGAAGTATTGTATGAAGGTATACAGAAGACTATTTCTCATTAGCTCATGGAATTAAGCCTGAGAAACCCCACTCCCAATGACACAATTTCCTTGGCTGACAACACTTTACAAAATACCTAAAAAAAATTATTTCTATTGAAAATTCAAGATTATTTTAGAACAAGGAAGAAAGATGTAGATAATTACCCAGTCAATGATCTTAGTATACCTGATATATACCTAACTTCCAATATTTTTATGAATGGTCTACACCAACAAATGAACTGAAAACTGCAAAGCACATCTAATTCAGCAGTGGAATTAAAAAAAAACCAAACCTTAGGCACCAGTCTCAAAAAATCATATTAAATCCAATTAAACAAAGAAACAAAAAAAAAAGCAGCAAGGCATTTAAAGTTCTACTACTACTTTCTCTGCAGATGCATGCATCCACATAAAAGACACTTTAAAAAGAAATGCACAGTATTTTCATAGTATTTAAATAAGGTGCAAGCAACACAGTCACATGTGAGTAACTTAGCTTCTAACCTGTCTAGATTTAGCTACTGGCTTCTTCTCATTGGCCTTTCTAGGTGCACCACAAGACTTCCTGATCACTAAAGGCACTCCGTATTTTGCAGCAGGTTTGGTAATTTTCTGAGCTGGTGAAACCGAAGCCGGTGTTTGTTCTTGAGGTGGTCTTTTAGCTAAAAAGAAAAAACCAAACAACATAGTTCTCTTACAACTATTCAGGCTGGACAGTGTACTGTTTCTTTTCCCTCAAGTCTTCGAACAGCAAAGCTAGAGGAAAAGGGGTGACCTGCTAACAATTCGTTCTCACACAGTTGTCCAAAACTGCTTGTCTAAATTTCATGCTTTATAAGAGACAGCAGAAGACAATCCCTAAGCTTTCCACTCTCAACACTTCACTTTAGACTGCAGAACTGAAGCTTATTTCAGCTGTCATGCTTTATTATCTACTGGACACTGGGAAAGTTTTTCCTTGTGGAATAGAGAGAGGGGCCTCCTTCCACTAATGACACTGTGTTGCAACCTGCAACAAGTCAGCAGAAGATGACTACTGGAAGAGCTTCAATGGCATTCAGGGATATCATTTTCTCCAGAGAGTTCTTGAAAATAGACATGTTGGGGATCTGATTCTGTGCTAGCAGGGCTCTCTTGCTACAGACTAGCAGGACAGCTTAGAAACACCTACATAAGCCTATCAAAATACATCAGAGCACTTGTCACAGCTTCAGGTAATTACAAAGAAGCAAAATAAAGAAAGAAAGAGAAAGAAAATCTAGGAAAAAAGGGTAAAGCAATGCTGGAAAACTAGAACCATCTCAACCAAGTGAAACCAATCTAATTTGCTACCAGTAATTCTACTACACTGGGCTAAAGTGAGAGCTTAATTCTGGAATTTGTAACAAAACTTTCCGCATTTCTACAAGAAATGTTATTTCTCATGATCAATTTGTCATCAGTAGGGGAAAAAATACCAGCATAAAACAACATATACATTATTTCCAGTATTTGCAGTCTTCACTGACTCCTTAAGTTTTGGAATTATAGCATAATGCAAGAGAAAAAAGTACAGCTAAAATATTACAGGAGCATAGTTTATACTTGCATCATTTGTACCCTACACAGATCCAGCTCCCCAGAAGAGAAAGGAAAATTGTTTTCCTCTCTTTTTTTCCCTGAAGCTTCTAGAATTAGATATAAGAACAAACCAAACCAAATTAAAAATCACTCAAAAAATAATATATATATATTGTCTTGTGAGTGCTGAAAGCAAAAGCACTCTACACACTCAGTTACCTGGTGCAGCATGTGGTCCAAACTTCTGGAAGATTTTGTGATTGAATTCTGCAATAAGCTAAACAAAGTTCAACAATTAGCCAAACAGTATTTATGTACACAGCTAAAAAGAACTCCTTTTCAGGCAAGTGTGCCACTCCCAGTAAGCATTTAAGTAACAGTATTTACTGTAACTTAAGCTTAAACGAATATACAACTAAGAATTCAGTGTAGCACCAATAATATTAAAATTATGGGGGATTAAGTACTTTCAAATGTTGTTGGCCTAACTACTGAATTAAATCTAAACAAGACATTTAGTCTGACTCCTGGGTGGCACATGTTACCTCACAAACTAGCTAAGACTCCAGAAGAAAGTTAACGTGAGCATCAACAATAGCTCTGTGCATAGTTCATTTTAGATTTCTGTAGAGTTGCCAAATTCAACTTCAAATTCTCAGCCAGCTTGTGTCAAAAAATAGTCTTTTACCAATGTTTGTTGTTTTATTTTCTCTATCCTTTTCAAGATGGGAAGATGGCTATGTATGCCACATACACTGACCTGGCTAGCACTTTGTGGAGCCAGGAGTCGGACTTGATGATCCTTATGGGTCCCTTCCAAATCAGGAGATTTAGGATTCTATGACATGTGCTAGCACAACTATATATGTCATTCCTAGATGTCAAGCATATCAAATTCACATAAAAAAATGTGGAAAATGGCCTTACTGGATTAAAAAAAAATAAAAAAAAAATCAAGGTCAAGACAAAGAACAATCAATCATGAAGAGGTCATCCTCTCACATCATGCACAACACTGTATAGGGTTTTGAGTCCAAAACCTCGAAGACCACGTAGTAGAACTGAAAAAAAGTTCAAAAAGGAACAGCAAGGATAATTAAAAGTGTTGAAAAGCTTCAGTACAAAGGGTAATGTCATGTAGGCTTGCGTTGTTCTCACACATCTCAGCAGGCACCGTTTATGGCTGGTGGTTACTGATCACAGGATATGGAGCAAGACTGACTTTAGCTGAACTAGCACCACATTCTCTTTTTCTAACCTGTTACCCTCAAACTTCTTGCCAAATTCAAGTGCCACAACTGGTGCTACCAATGCAGAATATTCAAACAGGATGGGAATGCATTATTTAATGTTCAGACAGCAATATTAACTGAACAGCCACTAATCCACAAGGTTGTAACAAAAAGTCTTTATGGAATCTTGAACTAAACAGATTATTTTGATTTGCTTAGAAGCTACTAGTCAGTTACAATGGATGCTGAGAAGTCAAAACAGAAAAAAAACCCCAACTCATAAAACAAAACCTGAAGTGTAGAACTTAAGAGTCTGCACATGGTGTAGAGACTCTGTACTCAAAAGATTCTGAAACCAAGGAGTCACACATAAAAGAGTCTCCTAGTAACAGTACTGAGGCAATCTCAAAGCTTAAATTTGTGTGGTAACTGTAACAACTGAAGTGTGAGGTTTCCATGATAACACAGCTACTGACAGAAAAGAAACATAACTCCTCAGTACCTTTCAAAAAACCTTTTTAAAAAATTGATGCTCGTTTAGATCCACTCTTTAGTGTGACTTAGTAACTACAAAAATTAAGAAAGCATTCACACAAAACTGGAAGACTGATTTCCTGTCCTTTAAGAGACAGATTTCAGCAACAGTTGCAGCATGTTGAAGATGTCAACTGTGATAGTTCTCTTATGCTCAGACTATAAAAAAAAAAAAAGCAGACAATAGCATCAGCTATAGATGGAACTGGCACAAAACGAGCATCACAGCTGTCCTGCAGAATGACCAGCATACCAGTGACTGGCACATTCAGTGAAAGGGTGCAGGGTTTGCCCTTGTTTTCAAGACCAGGTATCATTTCTAGTCAAATATCTTAGAGATTCAGCTGGAAAAACTGTGTGCTAGTACCCACACTCAATCTAGGAGAAATTAGTATCATCAACTTGTAATAGTCTATTACTAATTATACTTTGCCTGACTAACGTAAAATAAAAATTTCATATTTGTTTTAGGAGATAAAATCGGAGCAAACTAATATTGTTGCAGAATTTAGAACAGATTTATCTGTAAGACATCTGAACCTAAACTTCATTGGGACCTTAATCTGAATTAGTTGAAAGTCTGCTTCACATGCAATTGAAATTCCAATTGTATGTGACCTCACTAAATTTCTCTAGTTGGGAGCTAAAATCCATTGGAATTCTTTACACTTAGTGAGGTTTCCTTTTGCATTCATTACCTTCATCATGTCCTTCTTCTACCTGTATTTGCCTCATATCAGTACTATTATTCATTTGTTAATCTTGATGTCTTTTCATTATGTCTATATTAACCATGAAGAGATATAGTAATGTCAACAGATTCAAAACAAAATAGTGAGCACCTTTGAGGGTAAATACATGTGATGCATTTAAACATCAAGAAATTTAAACATTATCTTACTTGGCAGTATTTTCTACAATATGCTTTTAGGCCATTCCAAATTCCAAACAAAAAATGGACCAAAGAAATTATGATAGAGCAGCAATGCTGAAGTCATTAACTGCACCATTTTATGAAGAAATGCATGTCAAAACAAATCAAAGTCTCGTTTTTCACAATATATAAAAACCACACAACAGATCTAAAATTCTAATATAGATTTGTTTATGGAAAGTGCCAAATACATAAGTAGCTTGAGATATTTCTTTACAGTTCATAGTAAAACTCTTCTTTCCTCAACTGAAAAGTCTCTATAAAAGCTCTAGCGAGCACCATTACTCCAATTTCTCATGTTGTATATTAGCAAAAGAATAAATAAAGTTCTATGAAGTTTTTAGCATAATTAGAATGAAAGCTAACTCCATACCTGTGGTGTGAGAAATTTTTCAACCCGTTTGGCTATAAAGCTTTTCTCCAATATGGAGTTGACAGATGGCCTATTACTAGGATTCCTTTTAAATAACTGTGACAGCAGATTACGTAGGTCATAGGAGTAATGCACAGAAATAGGAGGAAAAGGTCCAGAGATTATCTTCAGTACCAAGTTCTTCATGTTACCAGCTTCAAACTGTATGGCACAAGAAAGGAAACAGTTACTACCTGTAACTTACTGGTCACCTTCTTTTGGTACACCTAAAGACAAAGAGGGAAGCAAAAGAACCCACCTTCCCACCCCTTGACATACCAAAACAAATGTTCAAGGCCATCAACTGTTGACAACGGGAGTTCTAAATAATCTGCTGCCAAGTATTATCACAATACAGATACTTCACCACAGAAATACAAATTTTGTGAACAAATAATTATTCCCCTCCCCATCTAGACTGATGATGATACATAATTAAGGATAAAATAATTATACCATTATCTGGGATTGTGTTTGGGTGTGGGATCTCCTCTCCCAAACACTATGAACCATCACACATCTTCTGCCCTTTCTAGCCAAGCCCTATTTCAAGGGAAGGAATGTAAAGCATTCGCGCTCATTTGGTGCAAAATCCACAGGAATGCTCAGACCTCAGCTTGAGCTATGGTAAAGCACACTCCATGTATCACCCACCTCACATAAAACATCCTACTGCCATCAACACTCAGAAAGGAAACAGCATTACTGCCACAGAAAAGACCAAGCAATAAGAAACTGCAAAAGACTGAAATAAAATCCTTATCCAAAGAAATTTTAATTCCAATTTTCATGCATTCATCTGCTCATAATGAAAATAGCTATTTAAAACCACAGCAACAAAAAAACCCACAACTGTAATAGAAAAAGTGTTTTTTCTGCTCTTTCTAACTAGAAAATAATGATACTAATGTATTCTTCAAAACAACACACACAAAAAAAGCAAATATTTCACCTTGTGAGTTTTTCAAGTACTATTTCTGTTCTAAACAGAAATGCATTAATCCATCTGCACAAAACCCTGTAGTCTAAATTCAGACTTCCAGGGACAACATGAAATTTTTGGAAAGGAAGGAATGCTAGTCACAGTATTGTTTGCTACAGCACCTAACAATTTTTTCAACTAAAAGTACATTTTAAACCTACATTGAAAACAAAATATAGAGTGCTAAAGTTTCTGAAGAAAATGGCAGGAACTGAAACACAGATGGAAAAGGTTGGTTGGTATATAAAAAGACATTAGTTTTAAACATATTTTATGTTTAATTAAGTAATTACAAAGTCACTTTGAAAACTTTTTGTCAACTAAAATACATCTGCATAACACCAGAAAAACCCCCACCTGTTTGACATCACTATTCTTTCAAAAAAATAAGTTTCTACTCACTGCATGTTTAAGTGTGCACATCTCATAGAGAACACAACCAAGGGCCCAGATATCACTAAATCAAAGAGAACGTACATAAAAATTACTTCTAGGTGTGACACTGCCAAGTAACTTACATCTGTTAAGTCTGTGTTTAAAAAGGAAAGGGTATTGAGTATGCTCCCTTGTATCTTAAACACACCCATCCCATCATACAAAACTTCAACCAACAACAAAAGAAAAAAGAATTCAATGACCAAAGGCCAACCTGAAAACCAGATGGGGTTAATTTGGCTTCAGATTTCATTTAGACCTTTTCATGTGAACCACCTCAAATTGAAGAAATTATACAACATACAGACGAAAGCTTTTTTTTCCTTCAGGGTATACATTTGCCTGAGGCCTTTGAATTGAACAAAAAAACCAACCAAAACCACCACCCAGTTCAGCAAGTACAATTCTTAGAGTCATTTCACTCTGTTTAACATTGACTTACCTTACCCTTACTCTTTATGGGATTACAGATTTTGGTTAGAATACTATTAGATAAAAATTTCCACGTTAAAAAAGGAGAAATGAAGGAACAAGAAACTGTGGTAACTTTTCCTCTTAAGAAACCAACTGAAACAAATAGAAGGCACTCGCATCAATGGATGCAGCAGCTTAGTGAAACAAGAGACTAACTTGATAACACCACTGTTAATTACATTAGGGATGCTATTACCAGACAGAGCCTACTGCCAGGAAAGCAAACATGCAAGACTGTACGTGCCTGACTGCTACCAGATGCCAAGCCATGTCACCTGTGTGTGTGCTTAGAGAATCCAATTACTGTGCTTCTGATTTCATCCTTAACAGAGGTTCACATCCATATTACAGAAATTAAAGCAGGACAAGTAGTGTGTGGATAGGCAAAAGCAGAGCTGTTCTAAGAACCCAGCTAGATCCAGAGCTTGGGAGTGTTAAGACATCTCTGGTTCACACTGCTTTGTGCTGCACAGACCTACTGAGGTCCCAGTTGTACAGCAGGACAGTACCCTCTTGGGCAAGAGATGAATTAACAGCTGTTCACCATTGTACAAATGGAACAGCTTCAGATTTCTCAAGAACTCACTTTCTTCTCCTTGCCAAAAACATTGGGTAAAATGCTCACTAGTACCTTTTATCGTTGTAAGGTTTGTTCTGACATATTTCAGGCGACAAGTAATATGGCGTCCCAATGCAAGTGCGAGCCAACTCAGCAGTACTAAGGAAGAAACAATAAGTGTTAACTGGGTAACTCACATGAAGTGCACAGATTGTGTTTTCCTATGTCAGAGCAATTCAGATTAAGCCAAATAAGATGAAAAAGGAGTTACCTGTTAAGAACTCTGGCGATCCCAAAATCTCCCAGTTGTATCGTTCCATCTTTGGTTAAAAAGATATTCTTGATACAGAAATGTTAAGAAGGTTGTTAATTAAACTAGTCATACAATTGCACACTTTTTGTACTCATCATATTTGGGGAAGAAAGAAGTTCTCTACCATTCAATCACTCTGAGGGCAGTAACAGCAGTGTTACTGACTGCTATGAAACACCAAACTTCTAGTCCTACCTCATCAAAATTACACATTCCTAAAAATAGAACTTCTTCTGTCCCCACATGTAAATGAGTAATACTTGAGTGGTTTCATCAAAAGTCACATCTGCTTCTATGAATATGATATAAACCTCCTCCAGACAATTCTGAAGAAATAAGCATTTCCATTATTAGAAGTAAATAGACAAATTTACAGTAGCAAGACAGGAATGTAAACACTTCAGGAGTAAACAGACTTAAACAATTACTTACACACCTGTGACTTTATGTCCCGATGCAAGATTTTTCTATCATGTATGTGTTTTAGTGCTAAACAGATCTGTACAAACCAATCCAGAATCTATGCACAACAGAAAAGGCAACATCAGCATCACTGTTTACCTGAAAGCTTCCACAGTTAAGTAACTGAAGATACCATCAAATCAGTTTTGTAAGCATAACTCAAGACTTTACCCTCTCCCCACAAGTGTGTCCTCATTTACACCACAGAATAATTACAAACATAACAGTACTGTCACTACAAGGCAAACTTTTTAATTATTACCCAAATTAGATATCAAGTCAGAGACTACCAGTTTACTTGCATATTATAAAGCTTACAAAATTAAGAACAAGCATTTGATTGGCTTGAATGTTTAAGATATGGGACTCGCATCTTAAAGATTATACTTTTGCTGTAGCCAACACAAGTCTTAGTTAATCAAACAAGAGTCCTGAAAAGCCATACTGATGTTTAGAAAAACACTCCTTTGCTGGAAGGTGGAGTGAGCAACCAGCTGTGTAGTTATTTTTACTGCTTGCCAGTTAAACCACAAAAAATGTAAATATTACTCTATTTCATACTACTGTATTTTCAAAGTACTCTTTTTTTTTATCCTTATGAGACATGAAAATCAGTATTACAAAGATAAAATCCTGTGCCATTATACCTTAAGATTTTTAAATTCAAAACTTTAAAAATATTCATGTTGTTCTCCAGTATTTTTAATTTCTCAGATTTGGTTTACTTTCGAAGAGATCCAACTTTTTTCCCAAGCATTTTACACACAGAGATACAACCCCAAGTATACCCAGGATTGACAGGTTCTTTTCTTTGCCTTTCCTTTTTTCTTTTTTTTTTTTTTAACATAATACTGTGACTGATGACAACAAGAATCACAATTTGAGAACCTCCTTTTAGATCAATCATATCTACCTGAACCAAAATAACTTAAAATGCATGAAAAAATATTGCATAACAAAACACTACAGTGGTAGTTTACTGTTACCTGATCTTCAGAGAATAAGATTCCTTTCTGAGCATTTATTTTTTTAAACAGATCTCCTCCTTCACAGTAATCCATCACTATGTAGAGACAGCCATTTTCTGTAAAATAAAACACAAAGTATTTAAAAAAGGAAAAAAAAACCAACAATAAACTTCAAGAAAACAATTATTTTATTGAGTTTCATAACCTAAGTTTCCAATTTTTAGTACCATCATTCTATTTTGATATGGAGGGGGGAAAAAACCTGCTGAACTAATGCCCAAAATGGGAGTTCAAAGCCATTATGTAATTGAAGCTCTTATTAATGCAATCTATCCCCATTTTTCAGCATGCTTTCAAACATCCTATAGATTCCCCACCCCAAAAACAGTGATCTTAATTTCTAATGCAGGCCTCAAATGCAGTTGGCTCCATTTGTCCAATTCTTTCTTGGGGTTTTCCCAGGACAAGGCATTACTCCCACTAGTGCACAAAACCAACAACCAGTTAATATGAGAGACTGAAAACCAGTAATAAAACTTCCATGAGGCAATGAACAGAGGAAAACAATATTTTCTCATTTTTTTAATTAAATTTGGGGAGACTTCAAAAAAATCCTGTGCAATAGTAATACATTTCATACAAAGTGGCAGTTTTGATCCCAAATGTAAAAAAAATCTTTTCCAGTTACTGATAAAAAAAAAAAAAAGAGATCAGGCGGAAGCAAATTGCAAGCTCCCAAAACATACATGTGTGAAATCAGCCACATGCTACTCAAAAGAAAATCTCTTATGAGTTAGTCACAGAACTTCAAAATTCTAAGAAGAGCCAAAATTAATTAAACCTAAGTTGCTCCCATAGAACGTTTCTGAAATCTGTCTTTCAAAACGTGGAATAAAATTTTAACAGAAAACAATAAAAGACTCCATTCAAAAGACATATGAAAAGAAAGGAAAGAAAACAGCAGTGTTCAAGAACAGCATCTCAAATAATTTATTTAGTTTTCTTAATAGCATTTGAACTTATATGACATGCTCTTGAAATCTTTTATCTGTTCTGCTCATCTTCCAATACATTCACTATGAAAACAATGTGGAATTTAATTTTTCCCTCCTTCATAGCTTGTTGAAACAGCCCCATTTAGTTTTCCAGCTCTAAAAGCAATGACATGATTATGAGAGTGTAAGACTCTTAAACTATGTGCAGTAAGTAGTGCATAGTCACCCAATATCACTACTTCAGGTTCCACAGTATTAATCTTACCTTCAAATGACTCCCTATACAGGACAATATTTGGATGTTTCATGTTAGCCAATACAGAAACTTCTCTCCTTGATTCTTCTCTCTCCTTATTTGACATCTTGAAAAGGAGAATAATGATTTTTACACATAGGATTTTATTTTTGATACAGGAATACAAATACAATCACAAAATATCAGGAGTTGGAAGGGACCTCCTAAGATCATCCAGTCCAACTCCCTGTCCGAGCAGGATCACCTGGAAAATCACACAGGAACGTGTCCAGATTGTTCTGGAATGTCCAATCGTGGGAACTGTCCCACCAAGTCTCTGTAATTGCTACTAGCTCATAACCCCCTGTCCACACGCAGACTTGTAACTCCTCCTGTTTATTCTCCAAATGGACTAGAAATTGATTAGTAATGGCTTAGTAATTAACAATAATCACTCACCTTAGAGATGTTTATTTCTTTAATAACATAGTGCTCGCCGTCTTCTTTAGCTTTTACAAGAATTGCTTTCCCAAAGGATCCTTCTCCAATCTTTCGCACTTTAATGTATTTATCCATAGTTATCTTCTTAAGGCATCCTTACTCGAACACTAGGCAAAACCCCACAGAACAGATTCAGTTAGCCATAGCTAGTCATCTAGCCTGTCAAGTCATTTTTTTACCACTCAAAACTTCAATCTATTTTCTCCTCAGTTGCATCACATGCTTTGAAGATGTACATCAGCTACTCTCGGGATGTAAGGGTCTTTAAATAAAGCAAGTAGTACCATAACTTCAGATTCAGCTCTCACAAACATCATATAGCACCTGGTTAATAATTTCTCATTCAGTACTACTTGGCAGAACAGCAGGGTGGAAAAATACTACATTTTTCTGAAGAAACATTAAATCCGCTACTCTGGAAGTTAGTCACTACAATGAAGCCAGAAATGGACTAAATTCAAGAGATCCCCATAAGTTTAGAATAATTTTTCAGTATAGAAAGGCATGATCTTAATTTTGACTGAAAATTTATTTTTCCACGTTGCACAGAAAATTAATTCATTAGAGTAGTGCAAATTATTGTTACTGATTTATTAACTGACCAACTACTTTTGGGATCAAACAGATAAGTCTGCTGAATGTTAGACAGCAATTAAGTTTCTATATTAGAAAACACTGCAGTACAAGAAGATACTAGCAAACTGAGTGTGGGAGGTATGACAACATGGAGAAGCATCAGAACAGCAAAGAGCAAAACCAAAACAGAAGTGATAAACATCACAACAAATTCACCATGGACTAGAAGGTCATCTTTTTTGTGATGGAAAAAGAGCTTCCATACCCTGAGGAATTTTCTGGAAACTGAAAAAGACAAAGGGTTCCTCCACTCGAAAGTGCTACCAGCATTCACACTTTGCTTTACCCAGATTCATTCCAATGGGTGGCCCTATTAGCTTCAGTCCATACTTCACACACATCTCAGATGAGGTTCTTCTCCTTGATGTGGGACCATTTTTGTCATAGAATTACCATGCACCAAAGCCAGATGCCGCTAAGGGGTCTCAGTGAGGTGAAAGACCCATATGATGGAAGCAAAATGAAATGGTTGACTAGTATAACAAAATGAAATGCAAGGGAAGTGAAATAATCTTTTCTGCAAAATAGAAGGTTTGGAAAACAACCAGGACTACACATAACTTCCAGGAAAGAAAAAGTAAAAATGCCAGGCCTGCAATGTCTTGGTGCATGGGTTTTTTGAAGTATGGAAAGAGAGCTTAGTGTGAAGCTGCACTTCAAGAGGAAAAAAAACCCCAAAACAAGATATATTAACAACATTAACTACTGCCTTTTGGGCAATGATAAAACATTGCAGGTGGGCCACAACTTTACTAAGCTCACAGAATCACAGAATGTCAGGAGTTAGCAGGGATCTTGAAAGATCATCTATTCCAACCACGTACGTAACCACCGCGCCCACGTCTGCGGGACCGAGCCCCGCCTCCGAGTCCCTATTGGCGGGCACGTCCCGCCCTGCCCGCGGTAGCGGCGCTTCGCCCTGGTAACCCTGGCGGCGGGGTGGGGCTGAGCCTTCCCCGCCGCTCCGGCTGTGGTGTGTGAGGGCTTACCCTTATAAAAACCGAAGTACCCGAACCGGCCCGACGCCGGCGGCAATACGTGTCTTGCTCTGGGGGAGAAGGGTGTTCCGGGGCCCAGTGACCAGCGCGCTCGGCAGTGTCGGGGCTGCCCGGGGCCGCTGGCTCTGAGGTGGCACCCGGGGCTCTCTGCCAGGTGGGCGCTAGCGGTGCCTCTTCTCGGCCCCGATCTGCCCGGACCCGCCAGCCGCACACGCGGCGCTCGGCCTTCCAGGCTCCTACGCGAACGAGCAGAGGCTGTTGGGTCGGCGTTTCCCTGAGAAAAAGACGCCTCCCCTGACACAGCGCTCCCCCATCCCCTCCGCTGGCCTCGCTATGCCGGCAGCGCCCAGCGCCTGTCCCGACACAATGCGAGTCCTCGGGGCGTTCTGGCCAGAAGCCGAACGATGCTGCGAGGTAACGGGCCACCACCCCACACCCCTCACCTCAGAAACCGGGCGCTCCCCGTTCTAAAGCGTTGGGTATGGGGGGGAAGGGGCAGGNGGGGGGGAGGAAGGGGCAGGGGTATCCCGCTTACCCCGGCCCCGCGCAGCGCGGCGTCAAGCCACAACCTAAGCTCGCAGCAGGGCCCGACGCGACCGGGAGCCGCTCCCCCGCCAATGAGATCGCGCTCCACCCTGCCCCGCCGCGCAAGCGCCTCACGGCCATTCCCCGCGGCAACAGCCGGCAAGCCCCGCCCCTCGGCGCGGGCGGGCAAGGGGACCCACGCCGGCGGAAACCGGAAGTAGCGGCGGTGACGTCGATCCCGGGGGCCCGGCAGGTGCCGGGAGGCTCTGCGCGTGCGTGACAGAAAGCCCCGCCCTTAGGCCGAGAGGGGCGGGGCTGGTTGGGGGCGCCGCTGTTGGGCCAGGGGCCGCTCCGGTGTCCGCGGCGTCTCCGCGACCCCGCCCCGTCGCCGCAGGAGGATGAGCCAGCGCCTCCCCGGGGAGCAGCAGGCGGCGCCACCCGGAGAGGGAGGGGCGGGGCTCGGCCTCGTTCGGGTTCTCTTCTTCCCTTCTCTTCCCTCGGTGGAGGGCCGCTGTACGGCATCGCCGCGGCGGCACCGTGACAGGAGAGCAGGGCCCGCGGGTGCGCCGCTTGGCCCTGCCTGCTGGCGTCCGAGTGAGCGGGGCCGAGGTGGCGGCTTCGGCCCAACCGCTGCGTGGTGGGAGGGGGAGAGGAGAAGGCGGCCCTCGCCTTGCGGCCCGGCCCGGTCCGGTCCCTCAGCGGGACCCTCAGCTCCGCCCCGCGTCCGAAAGGCGGGAAGGGGCGGGAATGGTGGTTCCTCACGGGCCTTCCAGCTTCTCTGCCCTCTTCCCTCGGAACGCGGGGGGCACCCGGCGTGTTACACAGCCTCGTCACCTCTGTGGCTGTTCCCGTTGCCTTACGGGAGGAGCTGTGCAGCCGGGAAGGTCCCGGGTCTCCTCCCCGAGTAAACAGCGGTGGGAGTGTTAATTCTGCTGGAGTGTCTCGCTTTATATTGGCTCACGGGTTTGTATAGCGAGGCTGCAGTTACAAAAGAGAGGGAGGTAATGGGTTCTTCATGGAGACTCATAATTAAATGAGGAGGGTGCAGGTCAGTCAGGTTAAAGCTGAAGGTTGATTGTGTTATTTATCACCCTTCTTAATCAAAATCCTTCTCTGTCCAAAACCATGGAACTGGCTGTAAGACAAGTGTGTATCATTTCTCACCTAAAATGGTCAGCGCCAGGTGTGACCATGGGTCATTGTATGTGCTAGTGGAGTATGTTCAGCGTTGAACAGTGAATTTGCTGTGTCACACTTTAAAGTACTGAAGCAGGTAAAACAAGGGCTTGAAAAAAAATGTGTTTCTGGACCTAAATTGTGTCAGAATAGACAATATTTTTGGCAAGGTGTTCCAAAATAATAGTCACTTTGTTTTTAAGACTTGAACCTTCTTTTTGAAGTCGTCGGATCTCTCAAGTTCACGATGTGGAGTTTGTAAAAGAAATTAAGCTCATGATTATTGGTGAGATGTATTGGTACTTTTTGCTTTTAAATTCCTTTCTCTTTACTGGATCTGTAAAGGGTTTTATGCTCTGTATCCCTTGGCAACATAAATGCCTCATTGCAAACACAGCTATTTGAATGAAGGACATGTTGGTATGACAGCTTGGAAAGGAGATAATTATCAATAGTTTCTCTATTTAAGGAAAATTCAAAATGTTGAAGAAATCATTTGTGCGTTACAGGAAACTTACCTTTGTGAAGTAAATAAGCCCCTGGGGAGTTCACCAACTGACATTATTTTTTTTTCTAGCATAAAAGTCTTACACTGGATAACTGCTTTAAATTTTAACGTCTTGTCTCTTTGGTTGGCAAAGAGATGTCAGTGTGCCAATCAACACCCTTGAGTTATCAAAATGGGAAGGGGTTCTGCAACGGGAAAGCTGCTGCTAGCTTCAATCTCAGCTTGAAACAGCATGACTTTGCATCTGTCTGCAACAACCATGGAGAACGAAAGATGTATATAGTGCCTGGAATAACAGACCTTGTTTCTTGTTACTTTTGTTTAGTATTGGTACATCACTCCTAAAATATCTACAGTAGTAGATGTCATGCACACTGTGTACTGCAATATTTCTAGTAAGTTATCTTCATTGCCATGGCTGTCCTTGCCCAAATCTTTACAGCATCCTATCTGTGATTCTACCTCTGCTCTCTCTACTTGCGAATCAAAGGAAACACCTTCTTTCTCTCTTTTTTAATATTGACATGTAAGAAGAACAAGCCTATCCAAATCCTGAGCCCATAAAGACATTTGAATGTGTTGGTCTTTGCTCTTCATGGCTACGTTGCTCTGAGCCACTTTCTGACTTTGAGCATGTTTTTCTCTTGTGAATGACTGTACTTCCTCTAGTGCTCTCTCCCAGACCTCATGGAGACAGATGCTCTGGTAACCTGTGAGTGAGAACCCCCTGTGTGCTGGTTAGTCTGTGAAGAGCTGGGTTTAGCTGTGTAAGGTTCTCCTGTACACTGGATGTGTACTTTGGCTTCCCCTGCCCCAGGGAAAGCCCCTTTGCTTTGCAGGCTCTGTGTATATGTGTCTGTCTTTAGTATTTGAACAGCAGAGTTGTGTTGTTTAAACATAAACTCTAAAGCTGGCACAACAAATTCACAACCATTGCAAAAAATGTTTTAGGAACATTCAGAACTTTTGTCCCCCACCCCCCTCCCCATTTTGAAGTTACTTGGTGTGCATGTGGATAGGTGTTACTGTGCAGATCAGCCTTTCAAGGTAAAGAATTTGATCGTGGGTATATTCTTAACTTGGCAATAATAAATTAAACAGAAGCCCTGCTATTGAAGAGATTTGTGCCAGAAATTATCATACTGGTTGGAGCTGTTTGAAGAGTTAGTTTCCTAATTCTTGACCTCTAAGTTGCACGTTCCTTAACTTCATGCTTTGGCATCTCCTTGGCAGCTGCAGAAACCCCAGTAATCCCTGAAGTGAGGTTACAGCAGTGCCAGTGATCTGATGCATGAAACTGCTTATACACACTCGCTGCTTATTTTGTCCAAACTAAGATTTCACCAACATACTCATGTATTCCAAGAGCAAGTTCCCAATTCTGTGCTCCCTGTGTCAGCCTTTCCCTTATGTCACAACCCAGGAGTGCAGGTTTTGTGTTGGCCCAGTCCCTAAGGCTGTTGGGTGTTTTTGCCTAAAGTGTGCAGCTCTAGGCTCTGCTGTATAGTACTTTGTGCTTGTTCACATGCTAGGCTTTGGGGACTAAACATCCTTGGAATATAAGGAAGTTTACAAGTACACATTTTTATAGGTGTTTGACTTGAAAGTCGCTTTTTAAAATTTTGGAATCCTTTATAAAATCATCCGAGAGAATAATGCTTAGAGAAAACAATCTTAAGCAGATTCTGATCAGAGATTTGTAAACACATTAAAAATACTATTTGCTGGGATGTGCACTCTGCTTTAAATGATAGAAACTGAAAAATCAACATAAAATGTTGAGACAGTGGTTACACTTTGTCAGCTCTCCTCTCTGAAAATAACAGCCATCATCAGCTCATGGAGTAGTTTCTGGGGTCCATGCATAATAGAAAGCATTCTAAACAAAGCTGCTAAAATAGTTGTAAATCTGTTTGCATCTGGTTTATACTGTGTAGTAAATAATCTTGGCTGTGTACTCCTGGAAATTAATGGAAAGAAGAGAATTTGTAGCTTCATGGTGGGTACCAGTGTGTTTTTAAAATGACTTGCAGAGAGTCTAGTTGAGTATTTCCCTTTACAGACATTCAACTTCTCTGCT
Organism: Heliornis fulica; assembly: GCA_013399135.1. NCBI lineage: Eukaryota > Metazoa > Chordata > Aves > Gruiformes > Heliornithidae > Heliornis > Heliornis fulica. The sequence continues at coordinate 29,606 of VXBZ01003931.1, forward strand.
AAAGCATTTTGCTGAGGCTTTCTAGTTACGACAGTAAGCTCTGCTTGCTTTGGGAGGATAAGGAAGAATAATAAAAAGTGAATTAAGTTCAGGCCTGAAGCGCCGACCCTTTATAGAAATAACCTTTGCCATTACATTTTTTCTCTGTTTTTGGTAGTTTTTAATAAATTCCTTTACAGAGTTCATGAAAAAGGATGCACTCAAATATGCTTTTTTGCATGTTCATACAACGATACAGTATAATGAAGAAAAGTTTCCTAATGTGACTTGCAGAATCAGACTTCCCAGGCCGTGACAGGTTCTAAAGCAGGTATGTTTATTACTATTACGACGCTGGGTGCGAGGGGGCCAGTGCCTCCTGTGCTTGCACGCTGTTTCACCAAAACAGAGGGCTGTTTGTTACACAAAGTTAGGCATATACATAAGGTTTCCTGAGAAAAGGTTGGCTTATTCTAAAGAGTTCCAAGAGTTATTTAAAATAGTTCCCAGAGGTATTTAAAANACCATATCCTCAAGCACCACATCTACCAGTCTGTTAAACACCTCAAGAGATGGGGACTCAACCACCTCCCTGGGTAGACTGTTCCAGTGCTTGATGACTCTTTCAGTAAAGGAAAGAAGACTATTGTCCAGTCTTTTAGCTAAACCTGCCCAAACTAAAAATTCTAAACATGTCAAACCAATATGTGCCTACTAAAACTGGTTCCTGTCTACATCAAATGGAAATAATAAAGTAATTTCAGTCATATTTTCAAATTACAGATAGAGCTGGTTTGTGGCATATTATGGCATAGCCTTAACTTGTAGTGCAAGTGAGACAAAATTTATTTTGCAAGCAGTGCTTTATACATTTTTACCCGGACCAGTGTGTCCCTGCTTCACCCTGGGAAGGCATCTGTCTGCTCCAGCTCTCCCAGCCAGTATGGTTGCTGGTGATCACCCTCTGGCTGACATTCCACTATTTTTACTAACACTTTCTCAGCACATACTCAGGTCCTGTTCACTTCAGCGTTTTGCTCTTGCCTTTCAGCTTACTTCAACAATGTGCTTTTGTCCCCATCCTCTACATGACTTAATAATTGTGACATCCTACCAGCTGGAATTCAGGTGCAGGTTGTCCTGAAAGATAAACTTATGTTTGAGTTCCTTCTACTCTTATCTCCAACTAAGTGTTCTCTGCCAGATTTGCTGGGTTTGATGCATTATCTGCAGGTTTTGATCTACTAGAGCTTTTCCCCTCCAGTTTTCTGTTACTAATTTGTCTCTTGCATTTGTGTTTGGGAGGAAAAAAAATGGGTTCTCCATATGCTTCCAGATGTGCTTGTTTTCTGACTCTGAAGGGTGAAATAACACTTTATAAAGGGGGTGCCTCTAGGAAAGAAAACTGAAGATCTTTGTAAATTATTATTTGACTTTTTGCTGCTTCCCTGCAGAGAGCTTCTCTTCTCGTAAGGAACACTACAAGAATGAGTGCTACTGTTTAAAATCACTATCAGTCTCACAGACTTAAGGCTTTTATTCTGGTTTATGCTGAGCTGTGAATACTCTTTGAAATTACCCAACAAGGTTTGCAAGGGTGCAAAACGTTTGAGGAGACCTAACAAACTACACACTGACTGTTCTTACTATTACCACAGTTAGAGAGGAGTAAACACTGAGATTTTTCGAACAAACTGAGGGTAAACACCCACCAGAACCCACCACAACTGTATGGATTTCTTTTTAATAAATTTCTTTTAATAAATTTTCTCGGTAAACCAGATCTCATCTCTGTGCTTACTGTGTAATTGATAGATGCCTGACCTTCACAGAATCACAGAACTGTCGGGGTTGGAAGGGACTTCAAGAGAACATCGAGTCCAACCCCCTGCCAAAGCAGATTCCCTAGAGCAGGTCACACAGGAACGTGTCCAGATTGGTCTGGAATGACTCCAGAGAAGGAGACTGCACAACCCCCCTGGGCAGCCTGGCCCAGGGCTCTGACACCCTCACTGTGAAGTTCTTACACATATTCTTGGGCTAACTCTGTTAGCTACAAACCTTTTAGTAAAGTGTTGCTGAATCTTTATTTGTAACTTTCAAACTTAAAATTCCCACACAAAGCCACTTCCCTCTCTTAAAATATCCACCTTGATTTTTGCTTGCAACTTCATAGAACAGTCATAATTTCAAGAAAGTTGTCTTCCATTTGTAGACCCATATAAAGTATGTATTTTTAGCAGTTGTACTTGCCAACCTGACAAGTATGTTTTAGAGCTGGAGGGAATATTCAGGTGAGGGAAACTTGCTGTGTATTCAGAACTGTTAACACACTTGATTGGTGAACACGTCTGTTGGGTGTTTTGCACTTAGGATTTCACTGCCTTTTGGTGGTTTGTCTGGGTTTTTTGGTTTGTTTTTTTTTTTAACCTCTTTTGGCTACCATATATGTTATTTAAAAAAACCAAACAAATAAACCAAACAAAGACCAAATAAATAAATAAATAAAAAACAAATAAAACCCCAACCCCCCAAAACCCACCACAGAAACAAACTATTAACAGTTTTCATTATTAATATGAGAGGATCACAAGTGTCTTGAATTGATTCCTTTTCATTTGAAGAAGACCAGAATGGCAGTTGGTAATGGTTGCATATGCTGTATTCAAAAAAGAAAAAAAAAAAGGAGGTAGTTAGGGTGTTTTTTCTCTAGTTAGAGCCAAGAAGGGCAGACAGCCAGGTCAATGAGGTGATGATTGCAGATTGTCAGTCCTCCTCCTTCTTGCAACCCTAACGTGGCTTTAGAGGGTCCAGAGCAAGGAAGAGGCAACCCCGTTATTGGGGGCTCTTAGCTCTGAAGATTGAATTAGCTCCACGTAGTGTGTCTGTCACTTTATCTGTCAGTCACAAAGGGAAGAGCCCCCAGGCATTTTCAGTTCTTGTTGACCAAAGACTTGTCACTTCTAACTGGAACATGCAGTGAATGGGTTCCTCCTTAGCTGGCATCTCCTTGGCTTTGAAAATTCAAAGAAGGGACAGTAAGTTAAGAGGAACCTCGGGAGGTCCCCACACGGTGTCATAATCCCTGGTCATAGGCCTTTGCTGGATTTTGTGGAACACTTTTGGGTTTTTACTTCATCTCAGGGCCTCTAGTGTGTTTATAAGGGAAATGGAAATCAGGAAAAGGACCTTAAAAGTAGCTGCTGTTATGGAGAAGATGCTTCAACTGGGACAATCCTGAATTACAATTTTGACCGTCGAGAATTAACACTTTTCATGTGTTTCTGCTGAAGTCTGGACTCTCGTGTGCAGTTTGTCTTGGCTTGCAGAGCCTCTCTTCTGTGATGCTTTCATTTTCTTTATATTAAATTTTCTTTTTCAATCATTTAGTAGTCTCAGATCATTTGGCTATAAGTGTATTGAGCTTGAACAAAATTATCTGAGAGACACCCACCTCAGGTGTGACCCAGAACTTGGGAGTCTGTACATATAGCTTCAGTGATTTATCTAAAAAGATTATTTAAAAGTAGTATAAATAACAATGTAGCATAGCCAGCAGGTGGAGAAACTTCTTCAGTGTGAGGGTGACAGAGCCCTGGAACAGGCTGCCCAGAGAGGTTGTGGAGTCTCCTTCTCTGGAGACATTCCAGACCAATCTGGACACGTTCCTGTGTGATCTAATCCAGGTGATCCTGCTCGGGCAGGGGGTTGGACTAGATGATCTTAGGAGGTCTCTTCCAACCACTATCATCATGTGTTTCTGTGATTACTTTGCTACAGGGACTCTCCAGGTTTCTTTTCCTGGACAGAATATTTGCAGCTATAGATGCCAACCCATGAATTAAAACCTAATACTATATTGTATGTGTATTTTAGTCGTGCTCTAAAGTGGCAGCCATGGATACAGCTGTTTACCATGACCTGGCTAAGGATCAGTACCTCCCTGTGAAGTTTAAGCTTTTGATTTGTATTTGCTTTTATATTTAATTCAGGTTCATGCTAAGGGGTTCTTACCTTTTTTTTTTCTTTCTCTCTTAAACTTGTTAACCAAAGAGCCCTTAAAGTCCTTACCACTTGCCTAACAGCTTGTTACTGTGCCTGTGTGGGAGACTATTCTTCAGGTCTGAGAGCAGAGTTTTTCCTAGTGTATCAACAAGTGAGCTTGATTTTATAAGCTTAAATCTGAGGTTTCTGTCAATCCATCCAGTTAGTGCTGAAAACTATTAAAAAGTATTCATGTTAGTACCTTGGTACGTGTGGAAGAAGCAATAATCCCTTCCAACAGGTGGGCTTATACCTTTGAGTCCTCAGCTGTCAGAACCACAGGTAGCCAGAAACTTAGTGGTTAAGACCTTGTAAAGAGTGGGTCTGAAGTAATTTTGAATACTTTATACAAACTGAAGTCAGTGACCTTAATGTTTGGAGTCATATGACTGGAAGCGTGAGTTCAGGATTCATCCAGAACTGGGCTGTCAGACTGTCAGTTGTTCTTATTTTTCCTCTTTTTAAAGCTGAGAAGATAAAAAGTGCTATCAAGAATGAGTATTGACTATTGTTTCTGCTTTTGTGAAGATCAGATACAGTGGTGATACTCTGTGTTGGTATGTATGAAATGTGAAGAAACTTTTCAGGCTGCTGTTACATTATATTAAACTTTTAGAACTGGGCGAGTGGTCAGATCCAATAGTCCAGAAAGTAGAGTACTGTTTTCTTGTTACAGTTTTAAGGTTAAGATTGTCTTTGTGCTTTACAAGTACTATCTTTTCCCATAGTTTTGTCTTGTGTTTCTGTGGTTGTCCCTGCTTGTTTAAAAAATATTTGAGCACATGTCTCTTTCCACTCTAACCATTAATTTTATTTTGGGAATAGCTGAATGCAGTGACTGGAACTAGACTAAGTGTTACCTATTGTTTATTTTTGAAAACTGAATTTTTATCTTCTATTTCAAGAGAACCTACTACATAAACTCATTTGGTTTGATTTGATTTTTTTTGTCTGGATAGCTTCATTTAACTGACGTTATTTCTCCAGCTATAATCAAAAAAATTGACCAAAATACTTTCTCAATAAATGACTGCAATAGGAGCAGTCCTGCTCTTGAGAGCAACTCTTCACTTCAGATGGGTGTTTACTTTTGTAAAATTAGTGTATCCATTTCCTAATTTTTATGGGGTTTTGAGTTTCCTTAAGAATATTGTGATCTGAGCTGATGAGAGAAAGTTCTGGAAAGCTGCTATTTCACTCCTCTTCTGTATTTGATTTGAAGTGTGAGATTTTTTTTGAGTCTTTTTATGAGGAAATAGGGAGAAATTTGTCACAGTTCATTCACCCTTTCTTCAAAGCTGAAGTTTGTAAGATGAGTGATGTTCTCATCTTGTTAATCTTTATGTGACAGGCAAAATACATAAATGGAAGCTAGGTATTCTGGGTCTGTGATCAAAATGGGAATGGAATTTTGAAACTGGTAAAGGTAAGGATGAATGAGTAGGCACAAGATGGTCTTTGTTTTAAAACTGTTATAAAAGGCTTATCACTTCTGGCTCAAAATCTCTTCTCTGAAGACCAGGCTAATTTAAAAAATAAAAAAAGGTGACAGCATACTGTTAGAAGTTGATGAACCTTGTGAAGGTTCTCACAGATTAAAACCTGTAAAATCCAAACTTTCAAAAAAAAATTCAGGAAATGACTTCCCTATTGATGTAACTACATTTCCTCTACTGTAGAACACGTTGTAAGTTTGTATTCATAATTTCTTCTGCTTGGTTTATGTCTGCATAGCATTTCTGATTGGATGCTATCCTTGTGTAGGGTTTAGGGGAACATATGTCTGGGTTAGACAAAAGACTGCCTTTTAGCTCTTGGTTCTTAGTGCTGAACAAAAAAAATGACTGTTACACTGATTTTTAGGGAGGTTTATAAAGATTCTTCTTAGTCTCTTCTGTTAACATGAATTTTCAACATTAACTTTTTTTTTTTCCTTTTTTTCTTCATTTTTTCCCCCTTTCAACTACCTAACACAGATTTGTAGTCTAGAAGAGTACTTACAAGTATTCCCTTTTCTGCCCCCCCCCAGGAAAATAACAACCTGTTGGGTTTGACCCCAGCTGGCAGCAAAGCTCCACACAGCCGCTTGCTGTATTCATTCCCCCCACCCCCCGTGGTTTAGGGGAGAGGATCAGAAGAGTGAATGTGGGAAAACTTGTGAGCTGAGGTACAGGAGGTCGTTTTTATGTGTGTTTGTGGGACAACAGAGCACATGCCACAGATTTACTTAGATTGCCTAACAGTGGATGTCCTGTACCTCAGACTTCTCACAGTCCTACTCTGTCTTCTCCAGAAAGATTCTGCTGCGTTGGAAGTGGTTCCCTCAGCTGACTCTCTTCTCTGCTTGACCTTTCATTTGTAGAGCTTGAAAGATAAGCATGATGTCTGGTATTTGAGAGCAGAAAAGTGCCTGAGGTACTAGACTATGCAGAGAACTGCAATAGCCTTATGTGCTTTTCCCACTATTAATGTAGCTCTTTTTGTACTGTTCTTTACCAATGTAGTTCCCACCTACACTGTGTTTAATTAGATCTTTCACCAATGAATATACCTGTATCCTTACTTTCTTCCCTCTCCCCAGCTAAGACATCCTGCTTTGGCTGCCTGTGCTTTGTTTTGTTGTTTATATTTTTAATGTCAGAGGCTTCTCTCTTGCCCTGAACCATCAAAACTCTTCTTGAGAGCAGGGTGTTTTAGCAACTTAAAAATACCTTGGCTACAGAAACATGATGGGGTAGTGTCCTGGTTTTGGCTGTGACAGTTAATTTTCCCAAGGAGCCAGCATGAGTTGGCCAAGGTGTTTTCAGTACCACATACCTGTCATGCTCTCCATAAAAGCTGGCTGCTAGTTGGTGAGGGTCTTCTATATCACTCTTTGTGTATTTCCTGTCATAAGTTCTGTTGTTTCCCTCTCTGTGCTGTCAGTCAGTTGTCCTTATCCCCACCCTTTACCTTTGGCTGCACCTCTTTAGCTTTACAGTCTTTTCATAGAAGATGCAAATATGCGAGTCGAGTCAAATTCCTTTCATGTTCCAAGAGGGCCCTGAATATCACTTCAATTTTACAGTGCATTACATTGCTATTCTTGGGGTTTTTCAAAGGTCATCTGCAACATTTTGGGGTTTGCTTTCTGAGGTGACTTTGGATCAAAACTACAGTGCTTTGTAGAAATAAGTTACATGTAACATATTTAATATTCTCATTGATCCTTCGCAACATCTCTTGGACTTGCTGTAGTCTAGGTTACAAGAAAAGGTTTATTAGGTATTTCCAGTAGCTAGGTGTTGTTCTGATCTTTTGTTTACTTTTTCAGAATATTGTGTTTGGCTGTTGTGCAGCCAGTACCTTTTTTAACCTGTTTGCAGTTTCTCTTGAGTAACTTCCATCTTTCCCAACTTGCCTTTCAGTGCCTATTGGAATAGGACGCAGAATCTGTGGAGTGAATCTGACATGATAAAATGGCAAGTTGCTTGGTTGGCTCTCTCTTCACAGCCCCATAAACATTTCTGCAGGCTCTCTGGAGTGAATGCACTCTTCCAGTATCCACAAAGGACAACCTGCATCAGGCTAGGTGAGGCACACTGCTGGTTCTCTTCTAGCTGTTGTAGCCACAGGAGAAAACCCCACGCATTTTCCTGGCTCTTCCTTGTCTTTATTAGCGCAGTTCCCAGCAATCTGGTTCTGAGGAGTCTGCTGTCTCCACAGAGGTTGGTTTCCCTCACCCAACAAGGCAGATATCTTGCTGGTTAACAGTATTTTGAGGTCTCAGGAGTACACGCTCTTAACTTGTCTTTAACAGCTCAAGATGGTGCATCCCCAACTCAGTATCCCGAGTATCCTATTTGTTCATTAAACAAACCCTTCTCTTAAAGGCACAGAGGGGCATTTAGACCTAAGCTATCTTCCCCAACCCCTGCCCCCACCCCTTGCCATTAATTGCAGGTAGCAGTGGACAAATTAGTAATTGACTTGCAAGAGGTAAAATGTTAGTCTTACGTGAAGCTTATTGAGCCGGTAATGTTCTCAGGTTCTTAGAGGAATGGCTGTGGTATCATGTCAGTCATGTAACTTTAGGCATGTGTGTGCCAGAGGAGTTGGCATGTGGGATGGTGCTTGTGGAGACACCATGCAGGGTTTCTTAGCAGTATTCTTGGTCTGGCTCCAGAGGATTGGTTTCGATTGCCAGTTACTGAGTGATAGGTGAAGGTTTCCCTGCCATTGCAGACCAATCTGAAAGCATTTTCTCAATTGTTAAAAGATGTAGTGTCTGTAATCCACTGTTCCGATGTTTCTCTCAAGTGATTAAAAATGCATCCAAAGGGAGAGCTATTTCTTTTACTCTGGATAGCAGGTTTGTAGTAAGAGTAACTGAAGCTGTTGAATTTGATGTAAAGAAAATTCTGTTTGGGGGTGTTTTGTAGAGTTTTTTTTACAGAGACACCAAGTTCTAACTATATAATGTACTAAATATATCTGCTGAGACTATTACAGGAAAATGTCTTTATTAGATAAAATATCTGAATGTGGCTTCCAAACTTGCTACCACAGCTAGAAGACTAAGCAGGCTTTATCTATGCCCTCAGTGTGCATCAAACATAACAACAGAGTGTTAATAACAGAGTTTACTCCTTACACCTCCTTAATTTGCATCTGTAGAATCAATTCCCTCTGAGCTCAAGTCATTGGTTTTGTTAGTTGTGTTTCTGCCTGTGGCTCACAAGAGATACTCTCCCTTTTGCACACTAACAGTAAGGATCTTCAGGAGCTCTTGGGAAGTTGAAATTTTGAGTTCTGAGGCAGGAGTCTTGCACAGAATTACTGCTACATCCAGAGTTGAGATTCACCACCTTTTTGTTGCTTTGATACTTTTACAAGCAACTCTGTAATTGCTAACTGAATAATCATCTTTCTCTTGCTTGATATGTGTTCTCCTTTGTGGTAAAGATTACTATGCAAGTGAAAAAATATTTTGAAGAGTCTGTTACATGATGGGAAGAGAACACAATAGACTAAAACATGCTGCAGTGAAGGGTTTATGTCCTGTGGTTTTCTTCTAGTGTGACTCTTACGGATAAGGCAGGACTGTTTTCTGTCACTTTACAAGCCTCATCAGAATGTAGGACAAAGGAGATGAAGGTAAATATAATAAAGATTTCACTCAAGCAGGAGGCCAATTGGCAGATGAGAATCTAGAACAGGCAGATTAGGGTGATGGTTGGTCTTGATCTAAAGGTCCCTTCCAACAAAGGCAATGAAGATGTGAAGGGTCTGGAGGGGAAGTCTTACGAGGAGAGGCTGAAGGCCCTGGGGTTATTCAGCCTGGAGAAGAGGAGGCTGAGGGGAGACCTCATGGTGGTCTGGGGCTTCCTGCCGAGGGGCAGTGAAGGGGCAGGCACCGATGTCCTCTCTGTGGGGACCAGGGACAGAACCCGAGGGAACAGCATGAAGCTGGGACAGGGGAGGGTCAGGCTGGGTGTCAGGAAGAGGTTCTGTCCTGAGAGGGGGGTCAGGCACTGGGACAGGCTCCCCAGGGCAGTGGTCCCAGCCCCCAGCTGGGCTGAGGTCAAGCAGCGTCTGGACGATGCTCTCAGTCCCTGCTGTGACTGGGCTTGGCTGTGTGGAGCCAGGAGCTGGACTCCATGGCCCTGATGGGTCCCTTCCAGCTCAGGAGATTTTAGGATAATTCTATGATTCTCATATAAATTTTGGTGCATGGAGCAGGTAGAGGAAGGTGATAGACAATGCTGTGAGTGGAGGTGCTTCTAAAAAGTCTCAGTGTCTCCTTTCAGCTGTGGCTCCCATTTATGATGGTACCCAACTGGAACAGGCAGAGCGATGTTAACGGGACTCTCTGCGAGCGTAATAGACTGTGTGTGATCTGACTTGGGCATTATTTTCTTTGGAATGCCAAAGTGATGTGAAAGATGAATTTCTGTTGAAAGATTTCAGGTATAGCTTTGGAATAAATTATAAACTGTGGTCTGATTTATTTGGGGAAAAAAAATCTGGAGATGGTTACATCATTTACATCTGGAAACAACTATTTTCAAATACAGTATGCTTCATCATATGGCAGAAGCTTTTCTCCATGCCCATGAAATGGTAGAAGATGAAGAATAATGTTTGCATGAAGATGAACAGAAGAAACTTGAAGAGTCTGGGAAAACCTCATGCATTAGTATTGTACTGGATGTGCAGAAATGTGTGTTGCTGGCACCTCCTGGTGTTGAAAAATAAAATAATAGCCAAACCAAAGGGAAGGGTTTTGAGAGCTTTATGTGGATGCAAAGATTTTTTGAACTGTTTTTCACTTTTATAGTTCTGTTTTTCCGTGGGAATGCATGTGAAGAACTGTGTTCAAGGGACTACAGCTTTAGCCTACTGTCTACTTCACTGCAAGCAGACTTGGTATAAAGGAGGGGATGAGCAAGCATCATCCAGTGAAAATGACTGAAGATTTATGTAAAATGTGTAAAATGTTCTGTGTTCTGTATGACTGCTATGTGTTTGTGAATGACAGTGTTGTGACCTAAATATTTTTTCCCCAAAGCATGAAGTGGACCTGTCTGTGTTTATTTGATAAAAACTTCTCAGTCTTCTGCTCATATTCCAATAGAAAATAACTCATTTTCTTTATATAGATTATAAAGCAGCTAAATGGAGTCTGAACAGCTGTTTCATAGAGGCTACTATCGAAACAGTTACAACAGTATCACTAGTGCAAGCAGTGATGAGGAGCTTTTAGATGGAGCAGGTGTAATTATGGACTTTCAGACCTCTGAAGATGACAATCTCTTGGATGGTGATGCATCAGTTGGTAAGTTAATGTTAATTTCAGCTTCAGAATTTATCTGGGTTGTGGTTTTTTTGTTTGGCTTTTTTAAATAAACAAACCAATCCATTTTTGTAACTAAAGTTCCTCTTTAGCCAATCTGTCTTTCATGGGGATACTTATACCTGAAAGTGGTTGAATTTTATTTTTTTTTGTGTGCTTGCCTAACAGTTACAGTTGTATGAGATGATTTCTGATAGGAGGCAGGTAGTGATGTACTCCTGGCCATTGACAAACTTCTTGCCAGGTGGGGGAAGGATGACTATTCTGTACCTTCCTGGTCTATCTTCTCTGCAGCAGGGTTTTGGAAGTCTCACTGCCTCCAGTATTTTTGGGAGGCAGAAATTAACAGTCTCTTTTAATCATTATTTCTAGAGATAAAACTGTTTATCCTTGATTCAGCTTCAGCTCTGTAAAAGAGAGGCAAAAACATGGTAAGTAGAGGTGGTGTTAGAAGCAACAGAAAATGACATGAGTTGAACTTTTGACAGAGCGAAAAGTTGCAGAGAAAACTTTGTACTGTGAGCACTGATAAAAGCAGTGGGCTAATACAAAGAAGAAAGAACTAGGACATGTTTTGGTTTTTTTTTTAAGTTAAAGCCATTAATGGTGTGAAAGCATTAACATCCTCTTAGTGGTGGTCAAAGGGGAGAACAGAAGCATGGAAAGAAAGTAATTTCTGTTTAATACAGAACTCTGGGTTAAATATATACTCTTGCCACTTCCTCTTTATTTTGTTTAAAATCAAACTCGGCCTCTTGTGTTGGTTTTTTATCACCCTTTCCTTACCTATCAACATTCATTTGTCTTCATTGCATAGGCTCTTCCATCATACATTTTCCCTTTGCCACACTTGGCAACTGGATATTGCCACTGTACAAGATAGTTGTATGCTAGAAGTTGGGTCCTTCTGTGTTCCATCTGTCTGACTAGATCATCTTGAATGTGTGGTTATTTTAGCTTGTATACCAATACAGGTATCAAAAGACAGGTTATCTTCAATCTATATAAAAATTCCTTCTGTCAGATTATTTAGAGAACACTCACATGATGAAGTCAAGCACTTGATAGGCAGGAAATTAAGTGAACAAACTGGCTTTGTGTGTAATAGTTTGTTCTGAATACCTGGCATCTCATTAAAAGTGCCTTGCTTGTCTAGCATAATATTTGAAACCTGTACTAAAAGTCTGAGGCTACTTCAGTTATTGCATGTATAAATTCTCTCCATCACTTTAAGCTTTAAGGAGAACTAAGTCTGCAGTGAAACAAATAGTTTCAGAGCCAGTGTTCTCGACCATTACTTGCTGTGAAATTAGATCTGTGAATTGAGTCCATACAGCTGAGGTGAGGGTTTTATTTGCATTATCAAAAGTAAGGGAAATTGCTGCACATTGCAGCAGCCTCTATCTCACTGTAATGCTGAAGTATCAGAATAGACAGTGGAACATAAATATTAATGTATTTTCTTTCCCGGCGTTGAATTGTCCCTGCTGTCATACCTGCTTGCCACAGCTCTGGTCACTCCATAAGAGGCAGTGACAGTAATGAGCACTATTTCAGTGAATGGTGATTTATTCGTGCCTGCTTTCTTGTACAGTGAATCTTAGTAACTGTCTTGGCAGTAGATCACAATCTGGTATAAATTTTCTTTTCGAGTTGGTAAGAACATACTTCCAAAAAAAAGATTTAAATAAACTTGCCTGCAGGGGTAGAAATCTGTGGTTATCGTGCCTTGGGTCTCCAAACCTGTATGGTTGTTCTTGTGTCTTTTTCATTCAGCAAATCCCACTGACAAGACAAACCAAGTATTTTCTTGTGGGACAGCATGTGCTCTTTTTGTAGTCTTCTGTTACTCACTTGGCATCCGCTGTTAGGTTTGCTTTAATAGTTATTATTTAAATGCTGTTATCCTTTAATGATCTCTTTAACATATTTTTGTGGTGCTGACTCTTAAGTACAGATGAATTCACTGTCCAGAACCTGTCCCATCTCCTGAAGAAGGACAGGACCATCCTGGCTGCCCAGAGAGATTGTGGATGTCCTATCTGGACATGTTCCTGTGTGATTTAATCTGGGTGATCCTGCTTGGGCAGGGGGTTGAACTATATGATCTTTTGAGGTCCCTTCCAACTCCTGACATTGTGTGATCCTGGTAACTGGAAAATGCCATGCTTCTCAACACTGCCAGCCCTCCAGAGCATGATGCAGGGACATTAGGTCTAGCTAGGCCCTTTAACTGGTGAACGCTGCCAAAAGTAGGAGCCCTGTGTAAATACACAGTTTTAAATCTGCAGGGGTGGAGGACTTAATGAGTGTGATTTCTTAGCAACATGAACTCTGTACTTAAAATGATTGTGGGAGTTACATGGTTACCTTGAAAGCTGCATAGCTGCAGAATGTAAGCTTGGAGTACAAATGGGCACAGGCAGGAGCATAAGTTGCCACGGACAGTATTCATCATGGCTTTACAGATGTTTAAAAATCATGCAATCAGGCAAAGAACAAAGAAATGAAGAAATTTGCCTTTATCTTTCTTCTTGACTGATGAAAATGGAACCATAAATTGCCCACATATTGTGCAGATAAAAAGCTAACTATGTGGAGTTTCTAAAGTAATCATAATCTTTACCCTGTACTGGGAGGGCGTCAAGTTAAGGGAAGAAGTCTGCTCATTTCTGGAGGTGTGGTAAGTCCCTGCACTATCAGGACAGCTGTTCTATTAAGCCTGCACAGTACTGCCAGTTCACATTACCACTCATACTTAAGCACTTAACTGAGGCTTACAAAGCCATTGAGGTTGTTACTCAATGGTGAATATGTCTTCTGTGAAAGCATGTGGAAACTGGATGACATTGGGAAAGATCACTAACAATATATACTTGTCTTATGTGGAAAGATCTTTTATATGGGACTAAATAAGTGAATGTTAACTGGAACCAGCCCTCAGGAGGTCTTATGACCTAGACTTCTAGGTATCTTTAATATTTAGTTGATAGAGATTTGCCTTTTTAGTGTCCCTTCTGATCTGCAGTTTGAATCATTTTGAGTAGTTTCGGGGTGGGGATCACCATTATGTTAAAAACAGTGCTGTGAAACAATCTGTTTTCTCTAAATTGTGAATATGTAGCTTTAGATAATATATATAGAAAAACATTTATGTATAATAGTTATATAATGTATTTATGTTCTGTGGTAGCTGTTTTCTTTGCATAAATTTCAGAGCTTTTTTGGCAGCATTATGGAGAACAAAGGTATCATGAAACTGTAAATCCTTTAAGCATGGTGTGTTTTAACACACTAAATTAAATTGTTTTGCATATGGAAGCTTGGATGGCTTGCACCAAAGTCCTGCCTAGAAGGGGTACTGGGTGTACCCTGTAGACTTGGGTCAAGACTTGCTTTTGTTGCTTATCAAAACTAATCTCTTTGTAGTACAGCAAGTTAGCAGTTTTCCTTCTTGAACTGCTGTCTAATGAGAAGTACAGTGACACTGTATTGATAAAGAAAGGATCTGCCTCTTTTTAGGGAGGATGTCTTATCAGTGCTTCCATGTATGCAATCTGTGGAGATAATTTCATCAAGACTTACCTATGTTTTGTTTTTAGACAGTTTGCTTCTTGTTAGGTCTGTTTAAACACATTGTGCTTGCCATTGTGAAGCTAGCAGTTCTTGAAAAGTTTAGTCACATAAGCTAATTTTCAGGGGTTTAAATTTTATAGGAAGGTATCTATACTATTTAGCTTTTTAAAAATATTATGCTAAGATAGTACATTGTTTTCCATTACTTTAACGAGGGGGAAATATTAATCTGATAATCTGTTTTGATTAATGAGTTTTCACTTCTGTTAGAAGGAATTCTTTCACGTTGGGAATACAATGAGAAGATGAATTGTCTAACCTTTTTGTTTCTCACTACAGGCCTGTCTTGCTTGTCTCAAGTTTGAGACACACAATTCTTGGCTACTGGATGGGTTTTAATAGTGAAACAGGTCTCTTCAAAAGCTCAAACTTTCCTGGCTCAGCATTAGCCACCTAGCTGGGTAAAACTGAGAGGTGTCCATAATTTTCCTCAGAGTTGTGATGTCTTTATATGATGTAAGAGGACTGCATCAGTTTTCAGTTTGTTTTATTCACTCTAGGGCAAGCTGAGCAGGAGGTAGATTTTTGTAGTGTTGTCATACTGAACAGTTTTCAAGGCAATGACTGAAATCAGGTGATTAAACCTTATTTGCTGTAAAGATGGTTTGCAAACATACGATCTCACTGGTGTTTACATCTCAATGTACTTTGATCTGTCTATGGGAGTCCTGAATGAGCTTGGCATTCTTTTCAATAGCTGAAGTGATTCCTCCTTCAGTGGAAGGAACTTAGTTGCTTATGTTGTGCCTTCAGTGAGGAGCCAGTTTACAGTCTGACATATGGTGTTAACATAAAATTGGCAGTAGTTAACCTTAATATGACAACCTGTAAACTGGTAGTTCAGAACCTGCTGTTACAGCCGCTGCTATCTGTTTGCAGTGATAGCAATGCCACTGAAAACAAGATTATGCCAACAGGTCAAGGTGTAAAACACTGCAGCTCTCCTAAACTGTCCTCATGCATGAGCTGGAGTCCTTTGCCTAAAACAAGAGACCAAAACAGTGCATTTTCAATGCCCTAAGTACTGACATTAAAAATACAAGACAGTGAACTAATATTATGGGATTAGTTGAGGGACAGAATATAGGTTTTTGGCAAATGGAGGTGATTCTGCATAATCAGGAAACATATGCCATGTCCAAGCTTAATTGGTAAGCGAGATTTAGATGTAGTTGTCTTTTCCAACAATACACAAATGTCCTTTTACATATATACTTGTTTCTGTTTAGCTATCATAGGCTATAAAGAAAAGAAAGAATACAAAGAAAAGAGTAAACAGCTTGTTTCTTGTATAAAGACCTTAGTAATATTCTATATTATTAAGGAATGTATTCACTCTCAAATGATGCCAGGTTGAAGCATGAGGTAGCACGACTTGCTCTGATCACAAGGCCAAGCATGAGGCACAACTAGTTTATTTTGAATAGTTAATTTGTCAGTAACTGGTTATAAGGGTTTTTTTTTCCTATTGGATTTTAGTTAATGCCTCAGACACTTTGTTCCATAGTACTAATGCAGCTGAACACAGGATGTACAACAACACAGAACTATGTTTTCTTTTACTTTTCATTAGTAATGCAAGAATTTAATTTTGTCTACCTGTCTGGAACACAATTGTTACACGTTGGGTTTTCCTGGGTAACTGGGCTGAGTAACAAAGTTGTCCCTTCAGAGATTTCAAAATTCCTGGCAGAAAACAAAAAAAAAAGGACTGTAAGATGCCTTAGGTTCAGGGGAAAAAAGCCTATAGCAATGCTGCAGTGTTAGACTGGGCCTTCGAATTGTATTGGTGTGGTGTTAAACTTGCAAGTGCATATGTAGGCTCTTAGTAACCGATTAATTTCTTGTTCTTGTAGAAGTTTAAAATCAAATACTGACCATTTCAACTTGTCACAAATGCCATGGTCAGTTCTTTGAAGACTTGG
The DNA here is from genome assembly GCA_013399135.1 of Heliornis fulica. Classification (NCBI taxonomy): domain Eukaryota; kingdom Metazoa; phylum Chordata; class Aves; order Gruiformes; family Heliornithidae; genus Heliornis; species Heliornis fulica. The sequence goes on from VXBZ01003931.1 coordinate 46,025, forward strand.
TTGTGGGGATATGAGAACCATGTTGGTTTTAGATGCTACCAATAGTCCTGTTTAACCCTGGCTGGAAGCCACCGCCAAAGTCATATTTACAAAATTACATTTCATCATCTTCCAGAACGCACAAGCATGTTCTCAGCCCAATACTCTGGAAGAAGATGAACCATACTACTAGTAATTATTTTGTCCAGCTTTCTGATATTCTGTAGTCTTGTTGATTCCCTTCTGCAGCTCTGCTGAAGTGCTTAAAGCACACTGGCTTTGTTAACCGATGCTGCTGAGGCAGTTATTACTGACAACAGGTTGGTTTTGCAGAATCCTAAGTGTGTCCTTCTCCCAGGTGGGCTGTTTGGGTAGTGTAAGATGAGGAAACCTTATGGCATGTTTGTAGAAAGAAAGGTCTGAAGTGTATGATGAAATAATTTAGCCTGATATGGCTTTAAACTCTTCAGGTACTAAATAGTTTTCACTGCAACTTTAATAATATTTCCTTTTGCTCATTTCACCTTTGATTTGTTCTCTCATGTCAGATACAATTTGAACCAAACTGGTGTCTGGCTGCACTCTTGGGTTCTACCTTTGAGAACAGTCTCGCTTACCAGCATTTTAAAGCAAAAGCTGTTTGATCCACTTGGCTTAAGCACATGTGATTAAACAAATGACATTATGGTGTCCCTGAAACACAAGAACAGCTGTGGTGGGTCCAACTACAGATGCACCTAGTTGAGTATCTTGTCTCTGACAGGGCTCAGAGGTCAGTGCTTAGGGAAGAGTAAGAGCAGGGTGAGTAAGGGATCATCCTCCAAGTAGTTGTGTAGCAGTTCTGCATGGCCAAGAGGCTCTTGCAACTGAGGGTTTAAAGTTTTAGAGTTTTGATTTTTAGGACCTCTTGGTGGAATTTTTTCTTCCTCTAACTTTTTCTCGAGGTACCCACACCATCCTTTGGCAAGCTCCTAACAGCTTAACTATCTTTTATGTGAAGAACCACCTTCAAATCCAGATAAAAATGCTACTGAGAAGAGCTGTAACTGCCAGAGTCTTGCTGAGGCTAACACCAATCTATGCCTTAGCATGGACCGACACATGGACTTCCTTGCCCTTCTCCCTTGTACAGCATAAAAGGTTATAGTGGTTTAACCCTGGCTGGAAGCCAGACTCCCACCAAAGTCATTCCATCACTCCCCTGATCAGCTGGTTAGTGGCCCTTTTTTGTTTAATACTGGTTTTCATAGCTGAAGCTGTAAAAACATCTTTCTGCTGATAAATTTTCTTCATGGAGCGAGTGGTGAGGTGCTGGGATGGGCTGCCCAGAGGTGGTGGATGCCCCAACACTGGAGTTGATCAAGGCCAGGTTGGATGGGACACTGGGCAACCACGTCTAGCTGCAGGCCTGGAGGTTGGTGGCCCTGGCTGTGACAGGATGGGTGGAACTTGATCCTTGGGGTCTTTTCCAACGCAGACCATTCTGTGATTACTTGATAGTGTTTGTAAGGGGTATTATTAGCTCACCAAAATGAAACTGCTGTTGGTGCACAAAGGTTTGATATGAAACTAGGACAAGGTGACTTGAAATTAGGATGATTTGATTGTCTTGCCAAATACATGTGCTCTGGTAAGGCCTGTTGTGCATTGAAGAGGTGCATGTAGGAACTGATGACGATTAGGATGCGGATAGCATGGTGCTGTCACTGTGGAAGGGGATAGTCCCTCTCCAACTCTTAAGAGAGGAAAGAATTGTGGATTAACATCCTGCTTCCACCAAAAAAGACTGCACCAGAGGAGTGATTTAATTACAGCAAATCAGTTGGCAGGCATATTAATCACCAGTGTGGGGTATCCAACTCTTTATAGCTTATGATTTGCTATACTCATTAGTAAAAATGTCTTATTGTCATTTGTAGTGGTCTTGATCCTCTAAGCAATAACTGTCCCAGGAGCTCCTTTATTAGAACAGATGATGAAAATGTGATTTCTTGTTTCTTTACCTCTTCAGTTACATCTCTTTCCAAGTTAAGGACTTGTCCTGTTAAGTATCTCATGTCTTGGATCCTTCTTAATGCCCCTTTCTGAATCTTTGCCAATATCTGTAACTTGAGGGAGGGATTGGACCATCACACAAGATTTGGAAGAAGAGCATGTCACGCAAATAGAGTAGCAAGTCTTACTCTGACCACTACTAGGTATTGACCTTATAGCTTCATGGAATTCAAATATACCCGGTGTAAGATAGTATGATATATTAACAACATAAAAACTGCTGTTGGTACTTGGTTCACACACCTTTTATGTGGAAAAGATGGGGTATTCTTGAGGATAGAAAATAAGCTTAATATATATGTATGCAATATCTAAGGAGAAATACATGTTGGTGCTGTCATTTCATCCCTTTTGTATACTTTGAACAGAAGGTGGGAAATAGTGGCCAAAAATAAACAACCCTCTAACAGAATAAGGGTAGTATAGCTTAGCAGATAAAACCAATTTCTTTGTGTTCATTTAGCTAAGAGGAAAAGTAGAATGTTCTCTGTATCAGAATTTTGCTCTGCAGCAGAATTTTGTCTAGCCCTATAAAAGGGAGAAGTAAACTTTAGGAAAGCTAAGCCAGGATTGCTTCCTTCTGAGGATGTCAGATGTTTTGGTTGATGAGTTATAATTACAACTCTGGCAAATTGGAGCATGAAGAACGGACACATATGCAAAGATGAAAATGCAGCAGTACTTTATTCCTTAGTAAAAGCCTACCCTGGAAAAAAACAAGAAGAAGGGAAGGAACTAAAAAAAAAACAACAACCCACAAACAAACAAAAAAACCCCAAACCAGTAGTTAAGAGGCTGTAAGAAAATCAGAGAAAGGGACTCATTTGCAGAAAATAGCCTTGTTTTCTGTCTGAGTTCTCCTTTCATGGTTACTAGAGTGAAAGTAGATATTTTTAATGTCAGTGTAAAGCTGACCAATTAAAAAAAGAAAACAAAGGAAAAGACCTTTTTCACCATGAGGGTGATGGAGCCCTGGGACAGGCTGCCCAGGGAGGTTGTGGAGTCTCCTTCTCCAGCATTTTTTTCCCCCAGCATTGTTGGGTTATAGATCCATAAGAGTTTGGTGGACAACCCCAGAAAGACGTCAAAACTTGAGAGGAGGCTTGCCTTCAGTGTTTTTGGCCAAATGTCAAAGCAGTCTTCAAGGACCAAACATATGGGTGAGGTTTTTTCCCCCTTAATTTATTTTTTGTCTTAGGTGTTAATGTTACATGATGATTCAATTCCCAGTTTTTCTATCTATTTCTTCTCCTGGCCTGTCTTGCATGGCAGTGGGGAGCCCTTCCTGGCACTTTACTCCTTCAGAGGGAAGGTTTGGCTGCTCTAGAGGGAAGTCAGTCTCAGAGCTGATTATGCAACATCCTTGCACCAATATGACCTGTTCTACAGCCTTCTCTTTGCTGGTTAGGTTTGACTTCAGATACCACCCTTCTGTGTCTGGACAGTGAGTAAAGGCACCCTTGGAAGTTACACAGCATTGTAGAAGTGTGGTTCAAGACCGTGTAATTGGCCAGTGAAGAAGCAAGCTCATTAGGCTAGATCCTGGATTAAAATCTTTTCTGCTAGGTCAAATGATTATGAGCAAAATTAGGTAACTAATTTGTGGGAAACAAATTATTATGCAAAAAGAGACTGTGATTAAGAAGCTGTATAATAAAATGCAAATACAGAAAACCTTATTGTGTGTTACTGCAAAGCACATTCCTCAGGTTTTTGACTCCTGTTTTGTTCAAGCCCATCTGCCTTGAACTACTCAACAGCATGTTGTATAAATTTGTTTTCTTCTGCTTTTACATTATATTTGGTGTAAAATTTTTCCACTCATCTGTCTGCCTCATTGAGGCTATTGATGAGGTGGCAATGGAAACAGCTTAACGGAGTCTTCTCCATTAAGTCTTTCTTTGTGCTATATAATGCTAATGAATGAATGAAATTTGGAAATCTGTAATACATTTTTTTTAACAGTGTATTAATTTGAAGCTCTATATAACTAATTTTTTTCTTTTCCCTTTTAATTTGTTTTTAATTACTGTTTTGTGATTTCATCCTTGACTTCATCCCAGACAATGTCTGGGTACTGGAATTGGGAGAAGGATATTTGTCTGTCTTCTATCAACTTTCACAATCCCACTGGTGGTTCTGTGTGACCCAGATGAATAAAGTTGTATGATTTTATGCAGAAAAATGAAGTCAGACTGAGGGGCCTGCAAGATCAGTAAACTGAGACAAGTTAAGTGTGAGATGTCAGGCTGGTAGAAGGATTAGGCCTAGGCTTAACTTGACTGCATGGATTGAGAAGAGGATAAATGAAAGGAGAAATTGGAAAAAACAAAAGGAGGGAGAATAAGGCTGGAATAAAATTGTAAAGAGAAGAAATGGAAGGAAGAGGACTGAGATACAGTAGGTTTTGAGACATTTTTGTGTATTCTTTGAGCACCTTGTTGTAAATAGATGCTTTCATGCCCAATCTTCAATTGAAGGCCCCGTTGAGTTAAATTATTTTCAGAATGGTTGGGGATGGTAGCTGTTTGGAGGAGTGCTCTATTATGTAGCATTTTCTCAAGAGAACATTATTTTCATCTCTGCTGAAGGGAGAAGATTTAGTTTTGAATAATAATAGCAAAGAAAATGACAATTGAAAATCACCAAGCTTTTTTGCATCAGTCACACTAGCATTTGTAATTATCACATATGTTTTTGGCATCTTGTTACTTAAATGAAATCATTCATCATAACCTAGTTTACATTTGGAATTTAATAAAAGACACAATTTTAATTTTCATTGCCCAGTGCAATGAAGTTACCTATTCTGTCACCAGTGTAAACCAAGTCATTGAGGAAATTGAGAGATGTTTGGTTTATTTGTAACAAGGTGCTTGGCTGTTCTGCTTAAACACAGCTTGCTTTGTAATATGAAAGGATGGAACAATGCTTCAGCATGAAGGTCTTCCCTCTCACCTTTAAGGAGGCTGTAGTACTTCTGGGATACTCCCCTTCTTTTCATCAGCCTTGTTCTGTCACCTCAAAACACCTGTCCCTGGGTGTATCTGATTTATCTAACCTCTGGCTTGTTCTTATATTTTCAGATATTTTTATTTTGAATGAGCTTCTTGTCTCTCCCTAAAATGGAAAAGATAAGGTATGGGGGAGAATTAAGGTATCTTTATTTTCAGTATGGTTTAAACGTATGTCACCTATGTGATATTGCTTTAATAATGGACTCAAAGCCCTTTTCTACCAAGATAGATGCATCTAAGTGATGGTCAACGACACTATGTTCCTGTTGATTTGTGAGGTTACTTGGCATGGAGAATTTCTGGGGTTGAGGCCTTAGTCTGCACTACTGTGATGAAACCTTGAAAGCAAGCAGCTGTACAAACCTGCTGTTTTCATGTGAGCTGTTCTATGAACTGAATTTGCCATTCTGAGGGGTCCTTGGTCACTGAAAATAAGGTTACTGTAAAACTAAGTTTGGGCCTTACAACAGGTGTTTAGAATGTTCTGTACTCTATGATAGCCCAAATACCTGGTTGATTAGCGACATCATTTCAGTAACTACAGTGTTGGAATTTGTTGAACTTCACAGTGGAACTGACAGACTCTTTTGAATATAAAATTATCAGACAGTTAAAATCAGGCACTATTTCAAAGCAGAAAAAGAATAACTTGAAAAGATGAAATGGCATAGACTTTTAGATATAAAAAACCAAAACAAAACCTGTCTTAACCAGGTCAGATTAGCATACATAGTATCTTTCTCTTGCTTAAAAAACCCCAAACACAACAAAAGCCACTCTCCTTTGTATTACAGGAAAGGAAATACACACAGTGGTAGCAGTTACAAACAATGAGAACAAGCTGCTACTAATTGAGAAGGGAAAATGATTGTTCTGCTCTTTAACACTAGACAAAGAAAGGAGTGTATCTGGCAGTCACTCTATACACAGTGACCTTGGTGGAGCTGTCACTTTGGTATTTGGTAGACTCTTGAAATTTTATGTAACCCATATGAAATTTTATGCCTTTACAGGGCAGGCTTCTTGCCATTGTTTTCCCTTGCATCTGTTATCATATATGCCCTCCCAACTGGTTATGCCCTTTATCTTTTCCTACTCAGACTGAATTTTAGGCTTGTGTAAAAATTGTGTAGAAGTTTTAGGCTTGTGTAGAAATTAGGCCAACAGTTTAGGAGCCATTTATTTGCTGTGAGTGATTTTTGTTACCAGGTCTAAGATATTCCAGACCTTCAGTAACCACATCAAACCCTTAAAATAGCAGTGATCTTCTGGACTGGCTTAATAAAAGGCATTTATGCCCTTTATTTCATGTTCTTTAAAATATGAAGTTGAACTTAGAGTGTTGCAGTATATAATTGACATAACACATACATTAACAGTTCATTCTACACTAATTCTCTCTTCAGATTCCAAAAATTGTCTATTTCTTACTGCTGTGAATGACGCTATTTAGAGCCTTGCAATAAGATTACAGGCTCTTTTCAGGTTGAGATAAGGAGTTGAGAATGCTCAGGGATTTCTCTTGTACTCTTTGAATCAAAGCAGTGTGGATAATTTAGAGTTCAGAGGTGTTTGGGTTTTTTACAAAGAGAAATAAATGGTGAGAATGCATAATGGCTCTGAAGGTCACACGGGTTTTTGATACTCAAGATCCTAAACATCCAATGGCGCTTGTTGAAAAGGTGTCCCTAGGAAACTGACCTTCAGAAAGCATTTCCCTTTTCAGCTGACAGCAGATGGAGATACCTGTTTAACTTGGAAGACACCTGTATCTCATGGAGTACCTGTAGCTCAAAGGTTCCCTTTGTCTTGGAGAGAGGCTGTAAGGTTTTAAAATACATGTTGCTGTAGGATCTTTTTTCCCTTCATCCCTACTAGTGTTTCCATCTCTAGAGATGCAAAGATTGAGAAGATGCTGGTATTAGAACCATATTTTAAGATTTAATGTACTGACAGATTCAAGAAGTAAATGTAATATCCTGTTCTGTGCTTTAAAAGTTCATTTACAGTACACAAGTTGTAACGTTGGCATCGGCTTTAAAAGAGAATTAACTTCCTTAAGAACATACTTGGAAAGTTATTTAAGGAACTAATGCATTTGAAAACTACAAGCTGTCTTTCTGTCACATTGCAGAGGTGAGAAGGCATACATAATGAAATTAACTCCTTTCTGTTGGGAATGTAACTGAAGCTGAGACTTGGTGTTGTGAGCACATGGCATTCCTTGCTTCACTGAGCTTGAGTGGTCTTCATAGTTTCAGTGGGACCCCACAGTTATGTAAAATGTGTGTTTGTGTGTATACACACAGGTTTGTCCCAGGTATATTGAAGTGTTACATATACTGAGGCAGGGTGTCTAATGACTTGTGTTCCAGTTCTTGAGAGCACTTGGTTCTTCTGTGCAATGTGACAAAAATGAATCTTGGCAACTGAAGTGGTAGTGTAGTGAATGTATGACATGGTTTACTGAAGGAGAGCACTTAAAATGGCTGAGACTAATAGATCAGAGAACGATAATATTACCTGCTGGAGGGGAAAGAAAGGCACCTTGTACATGTATTTCATTGCAGCTGAACTAACTGTGGACGGTTTTCTTATCAGTAATTGCAAGGCAGGACCAGTAGAAGATCATACAGTAAACATCAACTAATGTATGGATACAGTATATAACTGTTTACATTTGAAGTGGGTGTCCTTAGTCAATATAGGATTTCCTGTCTTTAGATACCTCTTGTTTAGGAACGCTTGGGTATTGCTGCAACTCTAACAGTTGCTGATGACCATATGGAGGCCTTGGTTGGTGTTTGTGTGGGTTGGTGCCTGTTTTGAGTCTATGACTTTTAAGGGATCTGGAGCCTTTTGTCAATGTATAGAGTAAAGCACGGTTAAGTGTGATGGGTTTATCGCTTTTGTTCCCTCCCCCACCAGCTTTTTAATATGGCTGTTGTGTGGTTGTAATACCAGAAGAATCATCACACACACTCACAAATTTGAGACACCAGAACATTTCCTTAGCTATGTAATTAAGTCTTGCTTGAGTGTTTTAGTGGCCAAATTTACAGTCCAATCCGTCAGGTTCTTGTGCAGAACTGAAAGCCCGAGGCTGGGGAGGGGAGGGGGGACAGGGTCGGGTAAGCTAACGCTGTGTAGCAGGGCTCTGGGCTGTGGCAGGTGACACTGTTCTTCCTCTGTGGTAGTCACTTTGATCTTTGGGAAGAGTAAATAAAACTCTGGGTGCTGGAACTCCCCTCCCGCGGGGGCAGCACACGAGTTGTGTGTTCCCCGTGGGGTGTGATGGTCGTTGTACCAGAGGTCTCTGCTGGTGCGGGCAAGCTAACCGGGAGTGTCCCTCCTGCCGTCCATTTCATGCACCTTTGTCACTGAGCACGCAGTTCGGCTGTGGAACAACAGCCGGGCAAGTGAGCTGCTCCGGTCTTTACCCGGCCGTGTCCCCACCGCCCCTCGGGCGGGGGCGAAGCCCTCCCTATCCGCCGTAAGGCGCGAACGGGCTCTGCCCCTGTCAGCGCCCGAAACGCCCCCGAGCCGAGGCGCCGTGTCACCCGGCCGCGCAGGTAGCGGGGCCGCGCCCGCCGCCCGCCCAGCCTCTGGTAGCGGCCGCCCCGCTGACATCAGAGGCCGGCTCCTGCGCCAAGGCGGCGGCGCGCAGGCCGCATCCCGGGCAAACATGGCAGCGTCCCCCGCGGCCGCCCTTGGGTGAGAAGGGGCGCCGCGGCCCTTCCGAGCCGGCAGACGGGCTTGGGGGCGTCTCACGTCCATGGATGTCTCTTCGGATCCGTACCTGCCCTACGATGGCGGGGGCGGAGACGGCATTCCCCTCAGGGAGCTGCATAAACGAGGTATGGTGGATTTGCGTTCGAGTTACTTGTTTGCCTATCTGGACTGGCGAGATTTGCTGCCGGGGTCTAAGGCAGAGATGTAAAGGCTTTTAATTACCGCACGGCTTTGTTTTGCCAGCCCGATGCTTTTGTAGGAGAAGAATTCGGCTCTGGCTGGTTCCCGTGCTGTCAGTGATTGTTTTCTCTGTGGGCAGATTAGTCCTGCTTCACATCTCAGCGTCTTGTGACTCCATCTTCGATATGTGGCAGGCTTTCCCTTCTCTCTCTGGTGGGGTGTTTTTTCAGTTCGGTTTTTGTTTCTTTCTTTCTAGCTAAATAAAACTGCTTTGCTCACAAAACACGAAAACTGCCAGGAGTTTATGAAGTAGGCTATTTTCAAGCCTTTCAGTAAGTTGAATAGGGACGGTGTTTGTGTAGCTTTGAAGTTTCCCTACGTGCTTTCAGGCTTGACTCTTTGTTGACGCCTTTGAGAGGTGAAGGGAAAGCCATACGGTGTGTCACTTCAGTCAGTATTGATGGGCTCTTAAGAGACTGGAGCTTTGTGGTAGGTTCTGTGCACTGTTGCTTGCGGGGAAGCAGGTTTACAAAGAAAACAGTGTTATCAGTGCTCAGGGAAAAAAAAATTCCTCCTTGGAGCTCGCCTTTTGTTTCTCACTGTAACTCTAAAGCAGAATATATTCTGTGCAGGCTTGGCTTTGTACTGGGAGGAGTGGTAGTGGGAATTAAAGTTGTGCCTTCATATTGCAAGGATATAAAGGATATAAGTTGGATTCAATGGTTACACTTTAGTGATTAAAAACAATAACTGTGGTAAATGCTTGATTTAGTTTTGTTTAGATTGGCTGATCTAAAATGAAAAAGTTATCAACATCTATTGCTGCAGGTGATATAGCATGGGGGGGCTGAGAATAAAGGTATGTATTTTTTATATGTTAATTTATCACTTTAAGTCATACTTCTAATGTTCATCTAGCATTTTAATCTGTGTTTTAGTAGCTATTTGCCTTTTTCTGATTCTAAGAATGTTATCAGCACAGGTTACTAATATCAACAAGTTCTAATGCGGCTCAGGGTATTTTAAGATAAGCTTATTTTTCTCTGCCATATTGTTATTATATAGCAAGTGTTGGATAGTTCTCTAAATTAGATTTTAGAATCACTCTGAGGATGGTATTTTCTTAAGAGGCAAGATGCAAATCAGGGATCTCGGCAGGTATGCCAACACCCAAGGGGAAGGTGCAGGGGGGAACGCAGAGCCAAGCTTGCGTCTGTGCTGCCCGGTGACAGGGCAGAGGCAGCACCCACAAACAGAAACATGGGAGGTTCCCCTCGGAACATCAGGAATCAGGTTTTTTACTCTAAGGGTGACTGAGCACTGGCACAGAGTTTGTGACCTCTTCCTCTGATCTACTCAAAAACCCTCTGGCTATGGGCCTGGGAAACTGGCCTGGGTAGTTCTGGTTGAGCAGGGTGTTGATCAGATGACCTCCAGAGTCATCCTTCCTCTCTATCTCAGCCAGATAGTTGTAAAGATGAAACCTGCAAAACAGCCCTACTGTTACACTCTCAGATTGCAAATTACAGTTAGACATCGAGATGTGTATGTTGCTGGAAATCACCAGACTTCAGTTATTTTATGATACCAAAAGTAGTGATGTTTGCAGTGTGCAGTGAATGGTGCCTGGCACAACAGAGTGTTGCAGTTAAATGTACAGCTTAAAATACTGTAATGCAAAGAATTTTGAGTAGGTGTTCCGGTTGTGGTGACATTACCAGCAAGTAAACTCCCAGTAGTGACTTGTCACTTTTTGGAGTTACACTGAATTCCATCTGGGTTTGTGCTTCCTGTATTGTGACACAGTATTTCAAACCCAAGTTAGTTACTGGGGCTTCTTCATTTCTCTCTACTGAGTTTAGATGATAAAAATCCAACAACAGCCACCATCCTGATCATCATCTCTTGCAAATCTTAAATTAAGTGCATATGACTCATAAGAGAACTGGGTCTCCAGACCAGTTTGTTCTAGAGAGTTCATAAAAAATTGTGTTTCCTGCTGATTGATAGCACAAGAATCTGTTACTGTCATCTAGTGATCAAAATCAGTCTTAAAACAGAGACTTCAAAATAAATTCTTGACATTTTTGTATTTGTAAGTCTAGAAAGGGATACCACCACGTTTTTTCTCTCTCTTCTAGGTTTCAGAGAATTGTAATTACAAGCTAAGAAAAATATGGATAAACATATTTGGAGAGATCGTGCTTAGTTGTTGAAGCCTGTGGAATTTTTTCTTGTATTCACATACTGACAGCCCCTGTGTCCTGCAGAGTGATGTGGTGCAAAACTGCTTTGTAACATCAAAGCAGTTTGTTGCACTAGATGACTGCAGTGGCTCACCCTGAATGGCTGTACCTCAGCAATGATGAAATGACTGTTTAAATCATTGGGGGTCTTTGAGGTTTAATTAACGGCCTTTACTAACACTCAATGAGATGAAAAAAGAAGCATTATAATGCATTATCATTAAAAGCCTGACACGATGGTTTGTATTAAGATGGATTATTTCTTTCAGTTCAAATATGCTGTGAAACATCAAAAGGAAAGATGTTAAAGTATGCATTTATTAATTGTGTTTATCTTTTGATTAGTCATTGCTATCTCCTAAAAAAAAAGTACAGATATTATGGAATACCTCTTATTAGGATTTCCTTTAACTTGCTGTGTCCTGAGACTTCTCTTTGTGGTACTAAATCTATTGTTCCAGACCTCCTTATTCTCCCTGATATACTTAAATAGAACTGTAGGAAGACAGTTCACTTCTACACTCTTCACTCATAACTAAAATAATTAAAAGTACTAGTTTTCCCCTTAGAAAAGGTTTTACGGTCCCAATTTTGGATTGCATATATCATAAAACTGACATCCACACTTTTTCATAAGAATTTTAATATAACAAGCCATATGATGGAATATATGTTGTGTGAACAAATTGTGTTGCTTAATTCTTTGCCTTTGGATTTTTGCATCATACCCGTTAGCAGGACTGTTTTGAAAATTCTGTATTACTAGTGTCTTGTCTTCCTGACATTCACAGACATACCCATACTCTTTGATTCCCCCAACCTCCTCCCTTTTCTTAAATAACCATTCATTTATCATTCTTTAAACCTTTGAAATCTGTGTAATAGCAGCGCATGTAACAGTGGCCAGGCTACCAGTAGTAAGATCTGAGCTTCAGCAAGCAGGAGGGTTGTTAAGTGCCTTTTCTTTGTTTCATCTACATAAGCACATCTCAGATTCTAGGTTTGGGAAGTCCTCATGCAAAATTAATGAAATGCTGTAGCACTAATAATCTGTGATTGAGCCAGGATGTGGGAAAATTACATTTATAAAGAGCACAACAAATTTACTGATTACTTAGCTTTAGTAAACCTGCTTTTATTGGGTTTTGAAAGACAGAATAACTCATAATGTAATTTATTGTGCTCCAGTCGCCACTGCATGTATGTGCACTCTCCTGTTGCTTAATAATTCCTTAATACTGTAGTATTATTACTAATATTTGGGAAACCTCTCCTCACTTGTTATCATATGCATACTGTATTGGACAGAGGATACTTAACAATGCATACTGACCCAGTTCAGTTCTTCTAAGTAGTTGGCATCATACTTTTTGTATTTTAGGCTGTATTGCTGTTTATGGGCCTCTTCTGATAAGAGTTAGCAGGTAAATCAAAACCCAGTAGGGACTGAAATTCTCAGTGTGACCTTTCAGGTAACTGGGTGTAAAAGTTGTGTGTGGATGCTCAGAGCCAGAGTTTGACCCTAACATTTTATTGATAGCAGAGGGAGGGTAATAAAATTAATTTTAGACTAATTACAGGCTCGTCACAGAAAATGGGACCAGTCTAGGGGCTCTGACAAAAAGCAGTGCTTGGGGGAGCTCAGTGTGGTTATGGCACTGAATTCCTGCGGTACTTTGGTTTCAGATTCCTAGTGTAAAAAGAGAATAAGGATTTCTCAATTATGCTTTTGGCATCCTTAATTTTGGTGATTAATGGGAAGTACCATGTGATATAACTGCAGTCTTTTCTGTGTACTGACAGGTTATCTGTGCATGTGCTGTATGACTGATACGGTTCTCGATTAGGCTTTTATTCCTCAATTTTGGAAATAATTTTTGAGATCTGCTGTTATCTGACATTAGAAAGCTAATGAACAACCCAAGATTATGCCCTCCTTGGGCCTGAACATGGCCTGATTGGCATAATCATATTAGCAGAATTATTACCTTTGTTGTATCCTGTCTTTGCCCTCCAAAACAACATATAAGTAGCTCTTAGGTACATGCTTAGAAAATCTGGTTATCTCAGTTTCTGTGGTTCTGACTCTTACTGGCTTGCTGCTGTTAGGTGACAGGTTTACTTCCCTTTGTAATGTTTGCTTTGTCTAGCTCTTATACCTTTTTATTTTTCTCATCTCTTTCCTGCACTGTTCATCTTCTGTTTCGGTTGTAAATTTGGGAGAATGGGGATCCCCATAACTCTTCATTTGCATATCTGAATTCCCTCTTTATTACAGACATAACTAAATAAGTACAGTTCATTCTGCCTTTAAGTCTACAGGAAAAGAAATCTATAATAACAAAGCCATTTTCCCTGCCCATTTGTAGAATCAGAAGCATTTCTTCCTCCTAAAGTACATAGCCAAACCTATTGATTTATTGGGTTTTCTTTGTTTTGATTTAAATTATGATGTCTGTATACACTGGGCAGTACTCAACCTCTTTGCTGCCTTCTCAGATTCCTGGACTTTTTCAGTGTGTCTGAGCAGAGTCATGGTTTGATTGAGGTGCTACCATTCAGCTTTCATTTAACTCCTAGTTTTTAAAGGTTACCTTTAAACCCAGATTCTTTTTTTTCATTTTTTTTCAAAAGGAACAGAGTGGAAAGGATTATCACTCAGTACTTTGCTAAAGCATTTTATTTCTTTTCCCTGTTCTTCAGATCTTCTTGTGGGTCTCCCTCTTTCCCACCTATCAGATTTTTTTCTAGATACATTGTCAGCTTGCCATTTTTGTATGTGCTTTGATTGTAATGCAGAGACAAAATTGTGCTTTTAAGCCTTTGGTGCAGTTTCAAAAAGCCAACTGAAGAGACTGGCTGAAAATGCAGTTACAGAGAGGAATGCAAGACTTGATTACAAAGACTATGATCATTGCTCATCAACAGTAGGGAATGATAACGCTCTGGCACGGCTTGCTGTGTTTTTGATTCTGAAATTCAAAAAACCCTTCTAGCCAGGAGAAGACAATAGTGCTTAATCACTCTTCCCAAGTGGTTACAAATACATTTAAATGATCTGATGATCTTTATTTAAATTAAGACCCTTCTATTTTGAGGTCTAAGCATGGAGACAGAAGCTTGGACACTGACATATCTTGTGTTGTTACAACTGTCACTGCTCCTTCGGATGTGCTTTCCCACCCCCGCTCCCCTTGCTACCCAGTGCCCAAGGACACATGGGTGAAGCAAAGCTTTGGATTAGTATCCAGCCTCTGGAAAGCTACAGCCCTGGCTGATTTTAGCACTCAGCAGGTTTAGATGATCATGTCAGGGAGAGCTTATTCCAGCCTTTAGTGTAAACTGATTAGCTTAATTTTCCCTTGCAGAGCTGCATTTTTTTCCCATCCTTTCACATTGCTTCGGGGTAGCATAAATGGAACGGGTTGCACTGCTGTCAGCCAGAAGGGAGCACTGCATAATTTGGCACTGTCTTGGAAAAGGGGAGTGTGAGCAGCAGCAAACTAGTGGTCTTAAAACCAGGGGTTTCAGCAGCAAACCAGGAGTCTTAAACTTTGTCATGAAATTATCACAGAATCGTAGAATCTCCAGCGTTGGAAGGGACCCATAAGGGATCAGCAAGCCCAACTACAGGCTGCCACTGTAAAAGTTAGCAGGTATGTGCTTGTGGATAAATACCTTTGGGAAACTGGCTCCTATCACTGTTCTGCTACCAACACCAATATTGACATTGTCTAGCTGTTGTGTTCACAACTCTGAAATGTTTTCAATTAGAGCCACCCTGGGGCGGGGGGGTTGAGCTCCACTGAGCTATGCAGTAGTACCCATTTCCTTCAGTCTAGTGTCTGGCTGTTAATATTTATGCAGAAGTGTTGAATTTTTCCCAGCAGAAAGACACAAAATCTTCCATGACCCCCGAGGGTGGGTTTCTGTATTTGGGTATACCCAGTCTGACAGCTTGGTGTTGTGGTAGGGGGTGATTTGCTGGTTGTTCCCATCTCTCAGTTCTTGCTCTGGCACTGGCTCTGTTTCTTGTCTGACAAGAAGCTTGATTCCAGTTCTGTGCAACAGCCAGGTTTTTGTTAGTTTTGTCTACTCAGTTGGATTAGAGTGTTTGGTAAGTTTACTGTGCAGTTGGATACCAGGGTGAAAGAGGTGATCCCAGGGTGGGGGGGATGTGTGACCAAGAATGGGAGATGGGGGAGCAAGGTCTCCTGTTTGGTTAACCAGGGTGCACCATTTGTCTTAGATCTCGGTGTTTTTATGAGGAAAGCAGGAACACTGTACAATAGAAAAGAGTCATGAAGGACTCTGGAACAGTTTTGCAGGAGTCAGGAGCATCCAGTATGTTTCAAAACCCCTTTCTTGTCTGAAACTATTTAGATAACTGGAAAGCACCTGCTATCTTGTATCTTTAGTTAAAAGTGTTTTCAGTGGACTTTCAGGGGGATTTTTAAATCAGAGCACATGGAAACTGGAATCCACTATCTCCCCAGAAGAGAGAACACTGAGATGAAGTGAGAACCCAGGTCCACTGACTTTTAATTTCTTCTTAGGGTCAGGATAGCAGGACCCTGAAGATCTTTATGGTGCAGGTTCCTTCACCGGGGACTTAATCTGAGAGATCTATGAAGTGAAAAAGGCTACAGCATGTGAATATCAACAGCTCACACCTTGATTTGCTAGTGTTTTAAAATGGTTTATCTTGAAAATATTCAAACTGTATCATAGCAAGTAGTCACTAATGGTCTGATAGTGGTTTGGAGGTCTTAGTCCTTGCTGATGTGATCTTTTTATACAAACCAGCCACAATCTTAGTTTTGAGCAGCTTTGTGTTGCCCAGTGTTGTTTTCAAATCACAAAGAAATCCAAGTTGCAGAAGGACAAGGGAGTATGGGATCACTGCTAGAGGAGGTGAGGCTGCCCTGAAAACACCCTGCATGGCACCTGGAAAATGCTGTGTGTGATCTACATAAATCTGCTTTTTGCCATGTTTATCATGGCTCCAGCAACAGTCATGGCTGAAGACTGCTGGTGGGAAGGCATACATAGAGCATATAAAGGAAGAAATGTTCCTAAGACATAGCTGTAATATATAAATATACATATAAAACATGTGTGCATAATAAAGCAGTAATATATAAGACAACTTTTGTGAGTATAGCAAAATGTTAGTTCTGTCATTTCTTTGTTCCTGCTCTGTGTCAGGAGGGGCTAGGTGAGCAAAACAGGAGGTTGGATCAGTGTTGGGAGCTAACAGCCATTCACTAGAACCTCGTGTTCAGAGGGAAATGAAGAGCAGCGATGTGGTAAGGACTGTTTTCTCTATTAGGCATAGCATCATCCCTCTTTTTCATTCTCATTAAAAAAACCCACAACAGATCCCTCACTTCTCCTGTGATGAGAGCTGTCTTACAGTGTTGGTATCTATTTCACTTATTTCAGTGTTGTCTTGGGTTTTGTTGTGCCTCCTTCTGACCAGGCATCTCAAAGCTTGACTGTTGACCCTAATGCTTAAAACATTTTTTTTTTCTTATTAGTTTTTTTGGTGGTGGTCTTTGCTTTGGGGTTGTGTTTTTTAATGCTTCTTTTTTTTTTTAACGAATATAACTTGAAGGAGTTCTTCAGCATTGCCAGAGCTTGTTGCTGAGAAAGGAATGTTCTGAAGGCTTGGAATTGCATGCATGGAAAGATAAGGAGTCATCTGCTATCCTAAAAGGTAGTTGAGGCAAGACCTGCAGCAACTGAATCACCTAAAAAAAGACAATTTGTTTTCTCTGAAGAAACGTGGTGCTGTTACTGTGTAGAAGCTTACTCTCTGCAAGCTCCTGGGCTGTGATTGCAGCAGCTCTAGCTCTGTGTTGACAGTACAGGGTTGTTACAGATGCTGTTAGTGAAGAGAGAGAAAATAAAGGGATCCCAGCTACCTTAGTTTTGGAAAGTAGAGGATTGTGTTGAATTTGCTTAGTCAGGATACCTCGGAGTGAGCCTCTGTGAGTGTCAGTGTGTGTTAGTTTCCTCCCTGCAGTAAAAAGGGTGGTTTGGAATAACAGTAATAGTAAGTTCTCCTTGCTGCTTTTGCCATCTGCTTCCCACTCCTAATAAAGCCTTAAGGAAACTCATGTGTAACAGAAAGAAGCTGCAGAATGACTCAGGTGTGTACACACAGAAAATGGAGGTGTCTTACCATTGCTAGAGCCTATGCCTGTGAATACCTTGTGTGTGAAGTGCTTGTTGTGGTTTTTAAGACTAAGGCAGTTGGTATTTTCATGAAAAGCATTAAATTGTAGCCTGAGGAAATGGTTTGAGAGCAGCCTTGAGGAGAAGGACTTGCAAGTGTTGGTGGACAGTAAGTTCAACATGAGCTGGCAATGTATACTCGCAGCACAGAAGGCCAAATATATCCTGGGCTGCATCAAAAGAATCACAGAACTGTAGAGGTTGGAAGGGACCTCCAGAGATCATCAAGTCCAACCCCCTGCCAGAGCAGGTTCCCTAGAGCAGGTCACACAGGTCGGTTTCCAGACAGGTCTGGAATGTCTCCAGAGAAGGAGATTCCACAACCCCCTGGGCAGCCTGTTCCAGGGCTCCCTCACCCTCACCCTGAAGAAGTTCTTTCTCACATTAGTGCAGAACCTCCTGTGGTCCNCAGCTCTGGGGACCTCAGTTCAAGAAACACATGGATTGTTTGGAGCGAGTCCAGAGGGGGCCATGAAGATGATCAAGGGCTGGAGTACCCATCCCGTGAAGGCAGGCTGAGAGAGTTGGAGATGTTCTCCAGGCTGAAGTGAAGACTTCACAGAGACCTTATAGTGGCCTTCCAGNGCCCCTTGGCTCTAGTGAGACCCCCACCTGCAGTGCTGCTTCCAGCTCTGGGGACCTCAGTTCAAGAAACACATGGATTGTTTGGAGCGAGTCCAGAGGGGGCCATGAAGATGATCAAGGGCTGGAGTACCCATCCTGTGAAGGCAGGCTGAGAGAGTTGGAGATGTTCTCCAGGCTGAAGTGAAGACTTCACAGAGACCTTATAGTGGCCTTCCAGTACCTAAAGGGACCTATAAGAATGCTGGAGAGGGACTGTTTGCAAGGGCATGGAGTGATGGGACAATGGCTTTAAACTGAGGGAAGGGAGATTAATTTTAGACCTTAGGAAGAAATTCTTCCCTCTGAGGGTGGGGAGGCCCTGGCACAGGGTGCCCAGAGAGGCTGGGGAAGCCCCTGGATCCCTGGCAGCGCTCAAGTCCAGGTTGGGTGGGGCTTTGGGCAGAGTATCTCTGTCTGTAGTAGGGGGTTGGAACTAGATGGGCTTTGAGGTCGCTTCCAACCCAAACCAGTCCATGATGCTATGAGAGCATCTTCAGACTTGAGGACTGGGGGAAAGGGGGAGTACAGAAGGGTCAGTGCTTTCTGGACACTGGAAATGTCCAGAGGGCTGAACGATACGATTTGTCGGGGTAAGGATGATCTCCTGCTTGGAGGTTAGAGTGTTGTGGTGAAAAATCTACACAATGGTAAGAATTTTAACAAAATAAATTTAATAGCAGTTTGAGAAACTGTCAATAAATAAAGAGAATTTGGCTGTGGTTATACTGCTGATGAGAATCATTATCACCCTGGCTGGAAGGAGCATCTTACTGGGTGATATGCTAGAGAGAGAAGGGAAGAAGGGCAGATGGGTACTTGGAGAAGTGTTGATAGTTGATAAAGGTGATTTTCTCGCAGCTCTCCTTTAGAATCATTACATGATGCCCACATAATACTGGCTGGAGCCCTTTCCCACTGCCTCAGCCGTTGTATCTTATGTGCAGAGCAGCACATTGTGTACAGTTGGCCTTGTCCTACTGATGCAGGCTCGTTTCTGTCTATTTCTCACTCTGTGTACAACATTGTAGCTGTTCAGCTGCTTCAGGCATTCCCAGCAGCTCTGTATTCAAGAAAGTTACCCCTTCAGCTTCACATCTTATTCTTTGCCTCCTCCACATCATTAAATTACTATTTATATTCCAGGATTTGGTGTGCCAGCCATGCTGGCTAAGCTGGAAGCTGACACAGTGTTGGTGGGGTTTTTATTGTATCCAGGCAGTGACTGTTCTTTGTAGCTTACTCCAGGTTCTGCTTGGGAGTCTTGGGCAGTGAGCGTGGTGCTGTCCCTGATGGTTTTCCTGGAGAGAATTCCAATTCAGCACCTTGTGATACGCATAGAAATCATCATCTGCTGCTTGTGGTATCTTTGTAACTCTCAGCTCTCCTTTGCCTTGTGTGGTGTAGGGTAACATGCTCCTTCTAGTTGGGTATTGTTTCATATACAGCAGGGCATAAAACCAGCGCCCCTGGAGCAAAGGCAAACTTTTGCCCTGCCCTGATCAGCCAGGGCCAGGAAACTGCTGGATCACATTGTAACTGGGTAGGAGATTAATAATTAAACTCTTGCCTGAATTGAATTCATGGCCCCTTGCTTTGCAAATGAAGGTAGAATGTAAAAAATAACTTCCATAATGTACTTGTAATGTACTAATTTTGTGAGCAAGAATAATCATTGTAGTGTGAATTTTGTTACTCCCTCTTCCACAACATCATCTTGCCCTTTCAGCTAGCCAGCTCCCTTTCTACTTACTTGGAAATTGGAATTAGAGTTGGAATTCAGAATTAGACATGGCAGGAGAATTGAATCCTTTATCCTAAAGCAAGGTTTTCACAATAATCTCCAATTGGAATTAGAGTTGGAATTCAGAATTAGACATGGCAGGAGAATTGAATCCTTTATCCTAAAGCAAGGTTTTCACAATAATCTCCAATTGCATATCTGGTTTCATTTGTTGTTGTTAGCCTTTTATTAATGAAAGCATGGGTACTGCTGCTTAACATCTGCCTGCAGAGAGACTGGCTGCAGCTTTGGGAAGAGGTTTGCAGGCTTACCTATGGTGAATAGATGAGAGATTTGCTGTGGCCATAGACTGGGGAAAAACCAGAACTAAGACAGGCAGAGCCAGGCCAGTGGGAGTGAGTGGTGTTTGTGCTGTTGGGGAGAAGCCTCTGGTATGTGCATTCTCTTAAGTAACCTTTTTATAGACTTTTAGATTTTAGACTTTAGAGTTTTAGATTTATTTTTTAAGCTTTTCTATATGTAAATGAGATCAATAGTCTTTTGTGTATCTATAAAATGTTGGGTTGTGTTTTATTTTAACAGGACTTCCATGCCATTTTCTTATGTGTTGTCTTTCACCACTGTGAAAATGTCCACATAAAGCCAGTGTTCTATATCAGACATCAACAAGACCTCTGAGGCAGCACATGGCTGAGACCCACCTTTGTGCCTGAATAAAATGGCAAGTGCTAATTTGCCATGTGTAGCATTTGGAAGGACTTTACAGGAGCTGACCTGCTACTACTTTTTTTTGATAATTTGGAAACTTTTCCTCACAATGCCAAGAAGCTAAGCCAGCAATTAAAACCAAAACCCCCAACTGAACAAGAAAACCTGGCTCCAAAGCAGATCACCTGCCTAACCACCCACTGGCAGTCCAGTGAAATGAGTTCTAGTGCCTGTCTGAACTGGGCGAAGTCTCCGCCAACTTGGGCATGTATTTGTAAGAATAGAGAGTGTTGTAGTATGCCACGTGCTGTTGGCCAGATTATTTTGTTCTTAGTCAAGAAAGTGAGAGTAACCACTCTTTAAATCATTGTCTGTATTAACCTCATTATAAATGATCCCTTTATAGTAATTACTGTTGCAGAAGAAGTTTGTGATGAGTGGGCAAATGGTGGCCGTGCTATATTTATTCATCAATCCAGCAGGAAATTATCATCAATCCAGGAAATTATCCATGGGATCTGTAAACATAGCAACTCAGAAAACCCAAGATGTTATAGAATTGATGACACTGGAAACACTAAGAAAAGTCATTTTTCTTTATCACTGGTGAATGTGGAAAAGTTCTCAGTACTCCTTTCTCTTCTTACTCTAATTACCGAAAGAAATACTCTTGGGGATGGTACTCCACAAGCTGCCTGTGAAGCAACCAGCTAGTGGTGACAAATTAGTAGAAGACTTCTTTTTTATTTTATTTTTAGATACAGTATTTCTAACTTTTCATGACTGAGGGCTGTCAGGTGACTGAGGGTGGGTTACCTGAAATAACAATTTTAAAAAAAAGATATTTGCTTGTCTTCCTGTTATTTTTTTTAGCTGCACTGATAATCTGTTGATAATGCATTTTAAACTGTTTATTTGGATTGTAAGACCAGTGATCAGTGGTGGCAACTTAGGAAGTGTTGTGACCTAAATTAAGTACAATATGCATACTATGGGAAATGTCTTAATTACTTGTCCAGCAATTTTATACGCCATAGTGTTAGGAAAATTGGAGTACTTTGTTTATTGCAGAACTAATTAATTTCTGTCTTACCCCTGCAGCAGGAACTCATTATACAATGACAAATGGAGGAAGTGTCAACAGTTCAACACATTTACTGGATCTTCTGGATGAACCAATTCCTGGAGTAGGAACATATGATGACTTCCACACCATCGACTGGGTTCGAGAGAAGTGCAAAGATAGAGAAAGGCATAGACGGGTACTTGAGATAGTAACACTACTTAGAGGATATTTTTTTGTTGTATGTTGGAATCAAGGTCTGATACAGTAACACAGATATATGCATGCTTTACATTTGTAACTAGTTATATCAGCTAGAAGGGCTTGAATGCTGTTTAAAAACCACAGTCCCACTGATACCTGCAGTCCTGCAACAGCATTACAACTCGGGAAGGAAACAGGAATTTAATAGAGGTGGGATAGTTCCTTGTAGTAGTTTCCAGTGTAGGTGTATTTGTTATAGTACAGTAGCTCTTGTGGTAGCACTTGTACAGAAAAGTGAGCATTGATGCATAACAGTTCACACAGGAACATGGTACCTCTGCTGTGTAGTGCTGCAGTTCTTTGGGTTGTGAGAAGTGGAAATTCTCATGCCTGTAATAGCTACATCAGTGGTAACTGATACAATGCTTAACAAAACCAGAAAGTAGTCCCACTATGTGTGGGGTTTGTCCTTTCCACACACTCCCTCACAGAACTTGCTGTTCTATTGATCTCTTCAGAAGATAAAATCACAGAATGCTTTAGGCTGGAAGGGACCTCAAAGCCCATCTAGTTCCAACCCCCTGCCATGGGCAAGGACACCTTCACCAGCCCAGGGTGCCCAAAGCCCCATCCAACCTGGCCTTGAACACTGCCAGGGAGAGGGCAGCCACCACTTCCCTGGGCAACCTCTTCCAGTGACTCACCACCATCACAGTAAATAATTTCTTCCCAATATCTAATCTATACCTGCCCTCCTACAGGTGAAAGCCATGTATACACATGTAAGTTTGAGAATCTCACAGATGTAAAGGAAAATATAAAATATAGTTATTTGCTTTAGAGGTGGTATTTTTCTCTGTTTCCTTGCCTGATATTTTCTTGGTTAGAAGTTTTTTTGCTAATTGTTGCATGTACTTTCTCCCCTCTTTTAATCATGAGAATGGGGTCCAGTCGCATAATGAGGGTTTAATCATGAAACGAGTTATGCACAGATTTCAGCTAAGTGCACAAAGTAAATAAGACTGAGATTAAAAACCACTATTTTTTCTGTTTTGTAACTTTGGATGCTACTACTAGTAGTTGTTTAGAAGGATTACAAAGTAATTACCCAGTTGTTTCTGTTCTATTTTTGTATGGATGTCGAAATTAACTCTATCCTAGCTAAAACCAGGACAGGGTGTTAGCCTAAAGAAAGAAGAAAGATGGTTGTATTTGAAGGAGAAGTTTAGGAATTTGAATTATATGGAATAGCTTATTGTTAGTACAGGAGCAATTTTTTTGAGGTTTAACAAAATGAAAATAAGATTTAGAAGAAAAACAATTTCCTAATTCTGTAGATGTGTGTCATAGGAAGTATTCATTTATCCTAATAATGTGTTTTGTGGGTTTAAGTTCTTTACATAGAGCAGATTTACTTTGCCAGGTTTTGATGTTTGAGTAACTAAACACAAGGAGGAATGCTTGTAGTTTAAAGAGAGTATATTTGCCTGCAGCTTGCATCATGCAGTTTGTATGTCATGCTTACTTTTTTTCCTCCTGTTCATGTGACAGGAACATGTGTATAAATAAAGATTTCTCTTTACAGATTAACAGCAAGAAGAAAGAATCAGCATGGGAGATGACAAAAAGTTTGTATGATGCATGGTCAGGATGGCTAGTAGTCACACTAACTGGTTTGGCTTCAGGTAAATGAAAAAAGAGAGGCTTGCTTGCTCTTTGGTCTGCAAGTGTGGTTACTGTGTTTTCATTTGGGTGTTATCCAGTGAGCTGGTGGTTCAGATTACTACCCTAATTCCACAAGGGAAGGAAAAGGTTAACTGTCTTGATTTACAGGCTTTACAGGGCAGGGTCTACTACTTAAATGGGAAATAAAATCCTCACTGGAGTTTACAGAACTACTGAACTTCAACCTGCTAAATTATCAAAGGTCTTCAGTCCTGTGATGGAGATATCTGTGCTTTCCTTTAAAATTTGCTTTTTTTTCCTTTAGGATTTCTTGTGAAAGTGAATTGATTGATTGTGGTTGGTTGGTTTTTTTTTCTGCTGTGAATTTTAGTTCTGTGGTTCTTTGGAGGGGATTTTTGTCAGGAACTATCCAGAACCCATTAGCTTTTTCTACATGGACCAAAAAGTAGCTCTTGTATATGTATAATTTTTGTAAATACACTTCCTTGTGAAGCACATTTTTATACATGAGCAAAGTACACCTCCCAAGTCCTTGTGTGCCTCCCAGCCTCCTGCCTTTCAGGCCAGCATGAGAAGCTGAAGAGGCCTTGACTGCTTGGCAACAACTAAGCCATCAGTGTGTTATCAGCATTTCTCTCATCCCAAATCCAAACCACAGCACTGCAGCACCAGCTGCTAGAAAGAAAATTAACTCTGTCCCTGCTGAACCCAGACACAGGTAGAGTTTGTTGCCCTCTCCTTAAAGTCTATCTTGTCTTTTTAATGTATGTCCTGGCTTCCTAAACCACAGCAGTGTCTTTTAGGATGAATTTTACAGCTAAAATAATCTGATAAGTTTGTGGCCCCACTGTCACACAGTGCTGCTTTGTAGCAGCATAGTTTGGAATGACCAGAATTCACAGGAGTAATAAATTGCAGTCTTTGGGCCCATTTTTTCCAAAAATGTGTGTCAAACAGAGCTCTTAAGAGTGTTTTGCATGAGATGCAGAGTGTGGCTACACCTGTTAACAAAGGCATGGTAACTGTATAATTACTGCTGAGATATATAGGCATAATCACTGGCACAAATCACATATAAATTAATATATATGCAAAGTGTGTAGCATGTTTATATACCCCTGATTTTACAAAATGGGAGAGTGTAATTACTGGAAATTACATGTGATAATTGGGGTGGTGGGTTCTGCCCCTGCAAGCTGCTGTGTACATTTAAATTGCTTTACTGTGTTTCTCAGCAACACAGCAAGCAAACACTTCTAGGTGTTTCAGTGTCAGTTGCTTTCAATTATACTTGTCTAGGGAATTGTAAATGGTACAGCCTTGATTTCAGTCATGAGGAGACCCTCTGTTTACACATTTTAATTCATTTGGTCAAAATTTTGTTCTACTGAACTGTTGCCTTTGGCTTTGCTTGGCCCAGGGTCTCAAACCACAGGTCTGTAAAGATTAGTGAATATAAGTTAGTAAATGGGAGGTAATTGCTTGCTACCAATATGGTCACAAAATACTGACTTTAAAAGCATTTTCAGTATACTGCTACCATGAAAAGATAATTTGCTTTTTTAAAATAAAGGAGCTGAATTAATTATTTTTTTTTTAACCCTTGGAAGCAATTCCAAGTAATGCCTGTTTTCTGAGGACTCTTCAGCAAGTTCTCTGCCTGGAGTTTCAGCACAGAATCCCTCTTAAGCTTTGAGTTTGTGAGCAGCTTCGTGTCTATACTGTTTTGTTACCTGCAATAGGAGTTTTACATGCTCACCGTGTTACAGAGTCGAGCTGTTTCACGTGTGGATTTCGTGAATGCCAACAGGGTTTATTTGGTGCTTTATTTACATTGTTCTAAAGCTGATGGTAGCAAGGTAAGAATAATTTTCTCCAAAAATACCATTCAGTACAAAATATAGTAGACTAGTTCATAAGGTCTTTGAGGTATGGCAGGTTGGCTTTGTCAGAAGGTCTGTTGTGGGCCCTTTCCACAGGGTGCAGTCCTTCAGGAATGGTGCAGTTCCTTCTGGATCCCCCACAGGCAGCAGACCTGCTCCTGCCTGGGCTCCTCTCTGCAGGCCATGGAGTCTGCTCTGGTGTAGGTCCTCCATGGGCTGCAGGAGGGGTCTCTGCTCCCCGTCATTATCCACAGGCTGCGAGGGGACACCTGCTCCACCATGGTCCTCTTCAGGGGTTCAGGGGAATCTTTCTCTCCAGCTGCTGGAGCAACTTCTCCCTGCCACCTTCACTGCAGTCCTTGGTGTCTGCAGAGTTTCTCCCATCTTCTCCTTCCTTTCTTTGGTGGCAAAAACATCTGCTTGTGGTTTTTTCCCCTCTGAAATGTGATTCGCAGAGATCTGTGACTGTCACTGATGGGCCCGGCCTCGGACAGTGGCGGCTCCGGCCTTGAGCCCAGCTGGTATTGACTCTGTTGGGCCTGGAGGGAGCTTCCAGCTGCTCCACACAGAAGCCACCCTGCAGCACCCCTGGACACCAGAACCCTGCCATTCAAACCCACAACATGGCTTCTTCACAAAAGTATCAGTCCTCTTGACCCATGCTCAGTGGACTGTTGGTGTACTGTGGCGTGGTGGGGAAAAAAAAAAAAGATAACGATGCTTTTAACTTGGGAAGGGTACAGGATAGTAGATTCTAAAGCCAATACCCCAAGAGTATATTGGAAGTTGGATATAGCTGTGGAAATCAGTAGTACTTTACAACTCTCCTTCTTTGGGTTTTCTGTAACTTCAGTTCCACATGTCTTCCTTTTGACTGCGTGCGTTGCTCCTGTCTCCTGCAGTGCTGACACAGATCTGTTTCTGCAGGGGCACTGGCAGGATTAATTGACATTGCTGCTGACTGGATGACTGACTTAAAGGAAGGCATTTGCCTTAGTGCGCTGTGGTTTAACCACGAACAGTGCTGTTGGGGTTCGAATGAGACCACGTTTGAGGAGAGAGACAAATGTCCACAGTGGAAAACGTGGGCAGAACTAATCATTGGGCAAGCAGAAGTAAGTACATGCCTGTTCTTTGGGCTCACTAAACACCTCAACTGAACATGGAGGAAAATAATGGTCTTAAGGTTGGAGTACTTCATGCTGGCTGCTCTGGCTTTCAGCATTTGAAATAATGGGCTATACTGTAATAAACACGTGTTTCTTGCACTGCAAGGGGGCTTGGAGTACAGCAGGTGCAAGGGAACTATGAGAGTATAGAACCATTAATTAATGAGGATTTCTCTTCTTCATCATAGATATACATTTAAAAAAAACTCAAAACCAAATTTGTGGTGTTTTCTGATAATAAGAATAGATTGGGTTTGGGTTTTCTGCCAAAATTATTTAAAAAAAAATTACTCAGTATTCAGCAGATTTTGGCAGATGATAGCTATTATTTTTAAAAAGTGCTCTAATTAGTTTTTAAGATGAAGTGTTAAAACGCTTTCTGCCTTGTGTAACCTAGTCCTTGCTGACCTGCAAGTATTGTGACTTTGTGTTTTTCAAACCAAACTCTTTTTCTTGGCTTGCTGCTAACTCCTGCCCCTCAAAGCGTGTGGTTAAGTGTACCTGCAGCAAGAATACCTCTGGGTTATTTTAAGTGGTAATTTTGCTCCTACATCAGATTTATATTCTGACTTGGTTTCATTTTGTGTTTTTTTTTTCCTTTTAGGGTCCTGGTTCATACATAATGAACTACATAATGTATATTTTCTGGGTGTTGAGCTTTGCCTTCTTAGCAGTTTCCCTGGTGAAGGTGTTTGCTCCATACGCCTGTGGCTCAGGGATACCTGAGGTGAGGTCTAACTAATATATCCATTATCAGCATGAAAACCCTGTGGCCTTATGGGGTTGGGGGAAAGGAAGAGGGAGCACCTTGTGACTGATAAAATGCTTTAATACATGTATTCAAATTGAAATAATGTAATTGTGCTAATTGTTTAGAAGAAGGGCACACATTTTAGAGACTGTCCAGAGTTTGTAGATTTTCTGTCTGGACTACCTTTTAAGGAGGTGTTAATCTTGAGAGAGAAGAATTCTGAAGAGTAATTCCCAAACCTCTGCCCAGTCCCCATTCTTCCTAGAATGGGTGATAAGAGAGAGGTTATGGGTCCTTTGATAGAGGAACTGATATTTTGCTGGACTGGCTTTAATCACCTTAACTGACACAAACCATCACACAGGCACAAAATGAAATGTGTAATATGCTCAAAACCGTGTTGTTTTGACAACTGCTGTTTGCCACCACGCACAGAATAGGAGGGCAAAAGTCAAGCCCCAAATGTCTCACTTCTCCAGTCATTCTGTAAATATTTGTTTATGTATGTGGAGTGTAGAAGTTGAATGACAAATCCTCCCTCTGAATAAACCCTGAGGAGCTCTACCATTATTCCAGAAGAGATTTCCCCCTAAATTGGTTTCCAAGTGTAGCTAACCTTTACTTCCTAGATACAGCTGCCCAATGTTTTACAGACATCTTATCTGTGGATGTGTTGTCCTTTCCTATGATAACTGTATTATTTTCAATTTATGAGCATTTTTCCAGGCTAATAATGTGACACTCACAGGCACAGTAATACCTTAGGCAAGCAGCACATGTTTTCTATTGGAAAAAGTCTGAACTTTTCCTTCTGTTGTGCCAAGGAACCTACTGTTATTTTTTTATTTGGTATAGACAGAAACAAGAAAACGGGTAAAATTAGTGCAGGTTTGATATAGGTACAAGAGACAACCTTGAGTATAATTTTTGCAGGTTTATGTTTACTTCAGGAGTTTCCTAACTTGATACTTTGCATCATACATCGGTGAATATAGTCCCAGAAACAACTGGAGATTTTCTACTCAATGTAATTGATAATGTTACTGTTGAATATTTAAAAGTTGCTACTGGCAACCAAATTGATTCAGTGTAGGAGCAATCTGAACAAAACATGTTTTAAAGTTTGATGAAGTCAGTTATTTGAGAAGGCTGTTGAATTTCTGCAGATAAAATGATAAAGGTAATTATATCCTGAAGAAGGCAGAATGAAATAACAGATTTTTTTTTTTCTTTCTTCCAGATCAAAACTATTTTGAGTGGCTTCATCATCAGAGGTTACTTGGGGAAATGGACTTTGATGATAAAAACCATTACTTTAGTCTTGGCTGTCGCATCAGGTTTAAGTTTAGGAAAAGAGGGCCCCTTGGTACATGTTGCCTGCTGCTGTGGGAGTATTTTTTCCTACCTCTTTCCAAGTACAGCACAAATGAAGCTAAGAAAAGAGAGGTAACTTCTTGGAAAAGGGTTTCTAGAAGGTACTGAATATCCAGGTGTTCCACCAATCTGTTGGACACACAGTATTTGTTCTCTCAGGCAGTGTTTGAGCTTGGATTATCAATCATTATTTATTGAGTGAAGAACTGTGGATTATCCCTAGCTGACAAAGGTAAATTCTTTCCATGTCAGAGTAGGCTTGCATCTCTCCCATCTCAAAGACAGTTTGAATTTACTTTCTATTTCTGTTCTTGTCTACATTTTGGTAATTGATGAGTATCTTTGGTTGTGAGGGCAGCAGAGGACTTTTGAACCTGCAGACAAAGTGTTCCTGGAGAGGGGTTGATGATCAGTGGTTTTGCTGTGTTTCAGTTTGTAGCTGCGTGTGAGGTTGGTGGGTTAGACTTGGGGCTCAGCCAGCTGCTCTCTCACCCCTCTCCTCAGCAAGACAGCAGGAGAAAGTAAGATAAAAAGCTTATGGGTCAAGGTAAGGACAGGGAGATCACTTGCCAGTTACCAGCAATGGGCAAAAAAGACTACACTTGAGGAACATTGTTGTTGATTAATAACAGAGTAGGATAGTGAGAAATAAAAACAAAACTAAAATCACCTTGCCCCTACTACTTGGTTAGACTTGATGATCTTAAAGGTCTCTTCCAACCAAAATGATTCTATGATTCTACTCTCCCTTCTTCCCAGGCTCAATTTAACTCCTAAATTTTCAATCCCAAAACAGCACAAGGCAAAAAGGAATGGGGGCTGCAGTTAGGTTGTTAATGCTTCATCTCCACTGCTCCTTCCTTCTCATGCTCTTCCCATGCTCCAGCATGGGTTCCCATCCATGGGAGGCGGTCGTTCATGGGCTCCTTTCCACAGGGTGTAGTCCTTGGTGAACAGCCAGGCCTAGCCTGGATCCCGCCAGGTTGCGGTTCCTGCCAGCAGACCTGCTCCTGCCTGGGCTCCTCTCTGCAGGCCATGGAGTCTTCTGTGGTGTGGGTCCTCCATGGGCTGCAGGATGGGTCTCTGCTCCTTGTCATCTTCCATGGGTTGCAGGGGGACAACCCCTCCACCATGGTTTTCTCCACAGGCCGCAGGGAATATTTCTCTGGAGTGCCTCCTTCCCTGGTGTCTGCAGGGCTTTTTCTCCCTCTTCACAGCAGCTGTGCAGTGGTTTTGACCCTTTGTGAAGTATCATTTCCCAGAGGCCACCAGCAGTACTCCTGACGGGCTCAGCTTTGGGCAGCAGCAGGTCTGGTTTGGATCTGGCTGCAGCTGGCTCTGCCGGACATGGGGGCAGCCTCTGGTGTCTTCTCACAGAAGCCTTCCCAGCAGTCCCTCCACTGCCCAAACCTTGTCATGTAAACCCAACAGAGAGCACCCTGCTAATAAAAGCAAATAATGGCAGGGAGAGTAGCAACTGGTACATTCTTAGTAGTTCAAGACAGTTTTGTATCGGAAAATAACGGTGGCGTCCCAGATGGCTGCCGCTCTCAGGCCCAGCTTCCACACTTCTAGAAGGAGACTGCAGAACACCGAGAGACTTGGCATTCGCTTCTGCTGCGGATGGAGTCACGCGCGTCACTCGTGAGAGAGAAGCAGCAGTGTGTTTTCCTGACACAGGCAGTGGGAAAGCAGAGTCCAGTGGTTTAACCAGTGGAGTGGTAGGGTACACCCCCTGATTTATGGCATAGAGGGACAGGTCAGGCAAAACTGCCGGGGGGACCTGTGGACTCATGTGGCTCAGGGAGGATCCTCCGTTTTCTACACCCTCAGAGGACTCTACGTGCAGCTGGATCCAGGCCTAGTCCTAGACGTGATGACTAGCGTGTAGCTAATGGATTAGATACACACAATCAAACATCTGTATCGTTTAGTTAAGACTTGCAAGTGCGGCGTGCTGTTTGTCGCTCACCGAGGATCTGTGGCAGCAAGGAGCCTCAGCCTTGAGGGGTAACCTTGAGAGGTGTCATGGAATCATAGAATCATAGAATGATGAGGGTTAGAANCTTGTAGGCCCCTTGAGGTACTGGAAGATCCCGGCCTGCACTTGGCGTGAGGAGAGCTCGTTGGGCTCTGGACTGTCCAGTATTCATTAATATGACTGACTTCCAATCATATTTGCATATCAGCAAGACATCTGAGTCACTGTTCTGGACAGCCTTTTGCTATCCTTCCCCATCTTGCCATCCTTCCCCCACAGTCCAACATAAGCTGGCTGCGGCCATCACAACCCCACTGGTGGTTATGGTTTAAGGTGTATGTGGTGCCACAGCTTCCTGTGTCAAAGCTGTGTGTTCTGAAATTGTTTAACTTACCCCTGGTTTAGCCACTCATNCAGCCTGCACTTGGCGTGAGGAGAGCTCGTTGGGCTCTGGACTGTCCAGTATTCATTAATATGACTGACTTCCAATCATATTTGCATATCAGCAAGACATCTGAGTCACTGTTCTGGACAGCCTTTTGCTATCCTTCCCCATCTTGCCATCCTTCCCCCACAGTCCAACATAAGCTGGCTGCGGCCATCACAACCCCACTGGTGGTTATGGTTTAAGGTGTATGTGGTGCCACAGCTTCCTGTGTCAAAGCTGTGTGTTCTGAAATTGTTTAACTTACCCCTGGTTTAGCCACTCATCTCAGAATAATGTAGTAATTCTTTGAGTTTCTCTCAGTATTCTTCCTTGGGTGTGTAAAGGCTACCTTGTGCAGGTCACGATTGCAGGGGATTTTTCCAATATCATTATAATTAGCCCACACTTCAGTCATCTTCATATAAGGAACATAAGTCATCCATGATGCTGTAGGACCAGCTGCTGCTTCAGTTCATCTTAATCTCAGTTTATCTCAGATCTCTTCTGCAAATTTTTGCTCAAAGGCAATCTCCACACACAAATCTCCAGGGCTGCTAGGAAAGCTGCGTGGTCTGCCACCGATCTTTGTCCCTTGACTAATACAATGATCATTGGACTTCTCTGCCACATACATCTAGTCCGCACAAAGCTTACTACAGTTTCCTGGAAATGAGATCTCAGCAGCTTCATACTGGTTTTGTGGGGCAAAAGAAGCCCAGAGTCCTTTAGATGCTTTGCAAAGGAGGCTCTGAGTGGTGTCCCTCATGGCTAGTACCTGGAGGTGGCTCCTCTGGCCCCTGCCAGTCTACTGAAGCACTCACTTCATGTATTTTCTGTTAGCAGATCCCTCTGCAGGAACATAGAACAAACAAATAACTCTAAGGAGATGCTGTTTGTGCTTAAAGCACAACACAGGTGTCAAAAATAGCAACATTGCTTCTCTCTGTTCTTTTCCAGGTGTTGTCAGCTGCATCAGCAGCCGGAGTATCCGTAGCCTTTGGCGCCCCGATTGGCGGAGTCCTTTTCAGTCTGGAGGAGGTATGTCCAGACATGGCACTGAGAGACAGGTGGCTGAAAAAAATAGAAATGTGTGTATTTTTAGCGTGAATAAGCTCAGACTCCTTAAGCTGTGGGGTTCTTTCCCCCTTCCCAAGGAGGAAACTCTTTTGAGCCCACATTTCAAGGGCAGAGTCCTGTTCCTGGCAGGTCTGAAGTCACATTTTTTCTTTTCTGTTGGGTGAGTGGTAGCTTTGCTTCATTCTCAGTTCAGTTTCTCAGGAGAAGGGCTGAGTCAGCTAACAATTACATTTTACATACCCATAGACGTACAGCAGCTTTATCACTCTAGGAGTGTATTCTAAAAAAAAAAAACAATTGGGTTTCTTGTTTTCATTAGGTAAGAACCTACTTGACATTTTGTGAGATGAGTTTTTAAACATTAACTTTTCTTAAAGTTTCAGGCACTAAACACAATCGAATGCATTAATCACTAACAAAAAGTGAATATGTGATAAAAGTTGACTTCCGGGGCAGTCAGACTCTCTTCTCCAGGAAATGTTTTGTATTAAATTAATTTTTATTAGTTGTTTTCAAAATACATAGGAATGAGATTTAGATAATATTGTGGTGTAAAGGGCAACTGACATTTTAATACCTTTCTGAGAAACTCTGAATTGAGAAAGGGAAGCAAAATACCCTTTGGTGTATCATTTTGATACATTATTTTTGTAAGCTTTAGGGATTCCTTCAGAAAGCTGAGAAGAAAACTCTAAAAATTCAAATCAGGCTTTGTGTGGCTTAAGTATGAAATCACATGTTCTGTTTTGAGGATCTATTTTTTAATGTTTTAATCATATTTAGTAAAAATAATATATGTGACAAACTTGTCCCTGTTGGTAGGGTGGGGATGAAACAGTGTTAGTGGAAAGGTTGAGAGAGGCAGCTCATAAGCATCCTGCTTTTTAGGAATGCCAGAAAAAGATTCTTTAAACCAGAAATTCCTATGAGTTATTTCCTAACAGTCTTAAACAAGCAGTGTTTTCAATCCTGCTTTAGCATTTTCATTAAAACTGTTGTAAGCAGGAGTTGCTGTGGAGCTCTCCTACCTTCCATGTGTTGCCTTTTGCAGGTCAGTTATTATTTCCCGCTGAAGACTTTATGGAGATCATTTTTTGCCGCTTTAGTGGCCGCGTTTGTTTTGAGGTCCATCAATCCTTTCGGGAATAGTCGCCTGGTTCTTTTTTATGTGGAATACCACACTCCTTGGTACCTTTTTGAACTGCTTCCTTTTATTCTTCTGGGAGTGTTTGGTGGGCTCTGGGGAGCCTTCTTCATCCGAGCGAACATCGCGTGGTGTCGCCGACGCAAATCTACCAAGTTTGGGAAGTATCCTGTCCTGGAGGTGATTATCGTTGCGGCAATAACAGCTGTCATTGCGTTTCCCAATCCATATACAAGGCTGAACACCAGTGAGCTTATTAAAGAGCTGTTCACGGACTGTGGGCCGTTAGAATCCTCCTCCCTCTGTGACTACAGAAACGATATGAACGCCAGCAAAATCGTGGATGATATTCCCGACCGCCCAGCCGGCACCGGAGTCTATTCGGCCATATGGCAGTTGTGCTTGGCGCTCATATTTAAGATAGTCATGACGGTCTTCACCTTTGGGATCAAGGTAAGTGGCAGTGCAGCAGCTGCATCACCTCCTGTGAGGCTGAATTACTGCCTCTCTCTTCTTCTAGCTCTCAAAGTTAGCAGCTTTGGCTCTGGAGGTTTTTTTCACAGCCTCACAGAATGCATTGAGTTGGAAGGGACCTTCCAAGGCCACCTAGTCCAAGCCCTGCAGTGAGCAGGGACATCTTCACTAGGTAAGGTTGCTCAGAGGCCCATTAAGTCTGACCTTGAATGTCTACAGGGAAGGGGCCTCCAACACCTCTCTGGGCAACCTGTGCCAGTGATCTACCACCCTCATATTGAAGAGCTTTTTCTTAATATCCAACCTAAAACTCCCCTTTTCCAGTTTAAAAACATCACCCCTCCTCGTCTTCCCACATGTCCTCAGGAACAGTTCTTCCCCAGCATCCCTGTAGGCCCCTTCAGGGACTGGAAGGCTGCTGTAAGGTCTCCCCAGAGCCTTCTCCTTTCCAGGCTGAACCAGCCCAGCTCTCTCAGCCTGTCTCCACAGGAGAGGTGCTCCAGCCCCTGATCATCTGTGACCTCCTCTGTATGCGCTCTGTATTCCAGGTGGGGTCCCACCAGAGCAGAGCAGAGGGGCAGAAGTCATGTGTCATTCTTTTAGAAAAGCCTTTGTACTATTGATTAGTAAGTGATTCTCATAGCAAACAGTGTTTAATTAAAAAAGTTTAATTAAATTCAAGCTAGCTCTGAACAGGAATGTGTTGAATGTTGCCCTGCTGAGAAGGGCCTGGGCGTCCCAGTGGGTGAGGAACTGACTGTGAGCCAGCAGGGAGCTCCCGCAGCTCAGGAGGCCAATGGTCTCCTGGGCTCCATCAGCAGAGGGGTGGCCAGCAGGGACAGGGAGGGGATTGTCCCTCTCTGCTCTGCCCTCAGGAGGCCCCATCTGGAGTCCTGTGTNAGCTGGAGGAGGGAAAGGTCAGGTTGGAGATCAGGGGAAGTTCTTCATGGAGAGGGTGGTGAGGGGCTGGAACAGGCTGCCCAGAGAGGTGGGGGATGCCCCGAGCCTGGAGGTGTTCAAGGCCAGGTTGGATGGGGCCCTGGGCAACCTTTTCCAGCTCCAGGCCTGGAGGTTGGTGGCCCTGGCTGTGGCAGGGAGGGTGGAACTCAATGACACTTGGGGTCCCTTCCAACACAGCCCAGTCTGTGAGCCTGTGATTCTGTGCTCCAAGTTCAGTAGTGAGCAGTACCTCTGTGGGTGGGTGGCTGTTTGCATGGGCCAGATTCAGCAGCAAGGGGTGTGTAAAATTTCCAGGAGCAGAATTGAGACAAGTTCAAACATAACTGCTCAGGCTCCTTAGTCTATCCTGGTCGTTTCCTAGGTCAGGTTTAGAGCTCTCTCCAGCTTCTCTCCAACCCATAACTGTTTCCTGAATGCTCTGTCATGGCCTCATCACTTTCTGTCTTATCAAGGTCCCTTCCTCGTTTTTGCACCTACAGCATCGCCACACACGTCTTAACACAAACATAATCTAGAACATTCCTAGAGCAGGACACGTGGCAGAACTGACTCCAGCTTTCAGTCTGCATTGCTCTTCCATGGGACTGCAGGGCTTGTGCAGAGCCTCACAGTCTCCAGCCTCAGAGATACTCAGCACCTGTCTGGATGCAGTCCCAGGCAGCCTGCTGGACTTGACCCTGCTTGAGGTGACAGTTGGGAGTTTGAGTTCCACAGTATTGGATGTCACAGCCATACTGTGGAAGATAATTATGTAGCCTGTTATACTAAAAGTGCTATTTTTTAGTGAACTTATTTTTACTAAGTGGGTTTTGGTGCATTTCTGGTACTTCTTGCCAGCAAGATCTGTAGCTCAGTCCGAGCAGGGAGTGTTTTGATACCAGCAGCTGCTGTGAGGAGTAGCAGCAGATATTTCCAGCTTAATGAAACTTTCAGACACCAATATGTTTTCTGGAAAGAAGATTAGCTTCCCAAGAAGGAAAAGAGATACACACCAGCAGCTTCTCAGGTGAACCCTCACTCTTTATGAAGCTGCTTTTAGCAAAATATTGCAAGTCTTGCCTTTATAAGTCATGTGGGGATAACAAGTCTGTGTGACTGTTTCACATTTTAGGAAATGGCAGAAAAACAGTTTAAATAAAATTTCCCTACTGTAATTTTAGGTTTTTTGGGTTTTTTTTCTTTTTGGTTTTTTTTTTTTTTTTTACACTAATGTGTTTTATGGGTTTTGCACTGGAAGTTGTCCTGTCTTTTTCTCTCATAGTGTGTTTAGCAATGGACATGCACAGCTGTGGCTGGGGAATTGCAGTGCAGCAAGAAAAGCTGCTTTTCAAAGCCAGCTCTTTAGTGAGCCACCTAACCCAGAGGAGTGTTAGAAAGGCACTGGGGAGGGCAGGCCTACATGAGAGCTCGGTCGGTACGGGAATGTTCACCGAGGAACATGAAGCAGTAGGGACGTGAAAGGTAGTAAGGGAGCCTTCTCAGTACTGATGGGACACACATGGGGTAAGAACCCTGCTGTTGGCACTGGGAGTCCAGTTTAGTGTCCTGTATTGCTCTTAACATGGATCCAGCTCCCCACCCTGATCAGTGGTGTCTAACAGTGTGCTGAGCTTCACTACCCGTGCAGTGCCCGCTTCATGGCCCTCACGTGACGTGTTGACCATTTACATGTCTCTTGGGGGAGAAACCCCCAAGAAGTCACTTGTACTGCCATACTTGAGGCACGTTCCCAGCAGCGTGACAGCAGTCTCTTGTTCTCCTTGTAGGTTCCATCTGGGCTGTTCATACCTAGTATGGCAATTGGTGCAATAGCAGGAAGGATTGTGGGGATTGCCGTGGAGCAGCTGGCCTACTACCATCACGACTGGTTCATTTTCAAGGAGTGGTGTGAGGTTGGAGCTGACTGTATTACACCTGGTCTTTATGCCATGGTTGGTGCTGCCGCGTGCTTAGGTAACTCCAACGCAACAAAGCAAATTAAGCTAGAAGTGAACTTTTTATATGGACTTTTGGGAATAATATATAATATTCCCATTTCTGCATGAGATCTCTGTCATCTGAGAAATAATGTGACATGTAAACTGATGAGAAATGAGTTTAACCAGTAGTGTTTGCTTTCCCTTCTTGGTATGAAGAGGTGGTGTTACTAATGATACTAATAGTGATGTATGAAGTAGAGGCTTTGTGGAGTCAAGTACTGTTGAAATTATTACAAGGAGGTAAATTAATAATCCAAAGCTTTCAGAACCGTCTGATGACTTGGGGAGTCCACCTCAAGATAATATATGAACAAGTCTGATTTGCAGACTGCTGAAAACCAGCTTCACGAAAGGAGGTGTAAGTTGGGTGCCTAAACCCAAACTAGGGGTTTGGGTTTAGGCACCCAACTAGGAGAGGTTTTTTGAAGGTCTTGTCCTAGCTTAAAAACTTGAAGATCCTGAATAAAAAGTTGCCTTTTCCTTACGGGGAAGTGCATTTAAGTGACCAAACAAACTAAATTTAGTTTTTTAGAGAGGTGGTTTTGTCTTTTGATTGATCAACAGGAGTCACTTCTGAGGGTACTGAAAGAAAGATCATACTCTTATTGAATTGAGTATAATGAAATTGGAAACCTTGGCAGAAAAAGCATCTTGAATACTAATAAAAGAGAAATAAAATCCCTGTCTTCTCCTACTGTCCAAAAAAAGAGCTGTCACCAGCTCAGGATTCTCTTTAGATTAGACAAATCAGCACTACATTCCTAATCCTTTGGACAACACAGATGTTGAATTTGTATCCATGACTTACCTGCATTAATTCTTTTTCCAGTTTCTTACCTTTTTCTCCTTGCATGTCTCAGTGTTTTTACCATAGGTGTGGTATGGAGCAACACAATAGTTCTAGTTTACCTGAAAGAGCTGCATGTATTTTTCCATCTCCTTTATTCTCAGGAAACCTCCTGAAAGCACATTTTCACTCTGCAATTTCTGTTTCTGTTTGTGCTGCGTTTGTCAGGTGACCTTTACTGGCAAGATTACGCTGGTAGCTCTTAGTGGGAAGTTCTGGAGACATAACGATCCTATACTGGGATGTTACCTGCTCCCCTTTCTCTTGCAGGTGGTGTGACAAGGATGACCGTGTCCCTGGTAGTTATTGTCTTTGAGCTAACGGGAGGGCTGGAGTATATTGTGCCCCTAATGGCTGCTGTCATGACCAGTAAGTGGGTAGGAGATGCTTTTGGTAGAGAAGGCATCTATGAGGCCCACATCCGGCTGAACGGATACCCCTTCCTGGACGCGAAGGAGGAGTTCACTCACACAACACTGGCTGCTGACGTCATGAGGCCTCGGAGAAGCGATCCGCCTCTAGCCGTTCTGACACAGGACAATATGACAGTTGAAGACATAGAAAACATGATCAATGAAACCAGCTATAATGGCTTTCCTGTTATTATGTCAAAAGAATCCCAGAGACTAGTGGGCTTTGCTCTCAGAAGAGATTTAACCATTGCAATAGGTAATTATCTTCCAGTGTTGCATGATTATATGTGCCAATTTCAGTGATTTTCTACCTTTGTGACTCTGCTTCCAGACATACCTGGGGTTCAGATACCCCACACAGGCTGCAGTACGTGATTCCTTCCGCAGCAGGCTCCGAACTGGAGGCACTGTTAATCCCTTGGTCAGGAAAACAACGAGTTGTTCCTACTGGAGTGGGCCAAGACGTCATCTAGTTGGGTGTTTTTGTTTGGTTTGAGGCATTTCCTTGCATCTCTTTTCCTCAGGTGGTGCAGCATTAAGTTCTCATTTTGGAACAGCAGGATTCCATGAGAATTGCTGTCCAAGTAATTTTAAAGTGTAAATGTATATCAAACTTCTCTCTGTGTAACACAACAGTATGTTATTTACTGCTGGTAAAACAGCAGAGAGAGAGAGAGAAGTGAAACACAGTGATTTTAGATTTCTGGTTTTCCATTTGTTGTGCGATGGGAAATTTGGCCCTGAGCCTCGGAGCCTGTTTGGGCTCTTTTTCCCTGGGTGGGCATTGGGATTTGCACCATATTTGGGACTGTGCCTCATGCACTGGCAAGAAAACTTGTGTGGACTTTGAGGATACTGTCGTAACCAAAGGGGAAAAAATCTTTGTGTAAGAGCAAGTTACAGAACTGTAACATTTGGCACATGAAACCGGTGATGGAGGTCGCACCTAAAACTATTTCCCCCATCTGCACCAGGTGCAAGCTGCTCTGTCCTGGATTTTGGCTGCCTGGAGAAGAGAGCCTTCGTTGAGAGACAGTTCAGGGTACAGGGAGGATGCTGATGTCAGCAGGGTGGGGAAGGCATGGAAGGGAAGAGGATGCAGATCACACAAAGCTCAATAATCCATTAGCAATAAGAAGGCTGCAGTTTTAGGAGTGAGCGGATGGGAGTTCTTTGGTTTCAAACCAACCGTAGTTACAGCCCTTGGAATCACACCAGGGGAGCTGTCAGCTGGGGTCAGCTTCCCCCCAGTCTTTGTGTCTCCTCTGTGGTAGTTTTGAGCCTTTCCACCCCTTTGCTATGTCACAAAGTCACTGGAGCGAGGAAGGTAGCCAAAGACCAGCCAGAGCAGTGTGGCAGATGGCTCTTGTGATTCCCACATGGCCACTTGAAAGGGGTGAGTGGTGGCTCTGGAGACACATTGGAATAGATGGCATCTGAGTGGTGGTGTCTGGGAACAGCGACACGTTCCGATACTGTCTATTGGTCTGTCCTCACTGTGTTGTACTCCAGGAATGTAAATTCTTTCCCCTTTGCTGTTCTCCCTCCCCTCCCTCTTTTTTCTTAAAGAAAGTGCCAGAAAGAAGCAGGAAGGGATTGTTGGCAGTTCCAGGGTCTGTTTTGCCCAGCACACCCCATCGCTTCCAGCAGAGAGCCCCCGGCCGTTGAAGCTCAGAAGCATACTTGATATGAGCCCCTTCACCGTCACAGACCACACCCCCATGGAAATAGTGGTGGACATTTTCCGGAAGCTGGGTCTGAGGCAGTGCCTTGTAACACACAATGGGTGAGTGAAGGGGCAGCACTGCTCTTCCTCGGGTCAGCCGCAGCGCTTCTCGCTTCAGGGATCCCGTTCCTTCTCCGGGAGCAGAGTGTTTGAGCCAGGATCATGGCCTTGGGACCTCGAGCTTAGCACGGCTGCTCAGGACCCTATAACCCTTCCTTAAGAAGGTGCCATGCTGAGGCACCTTCCTTAACTTCTCACTCCTCCCTTGTGTTCCGAGGAAGGGTGCAGGTGGTTGCGCTCGTTCTTGGGTGAGCCGTTAGAAACTGCCTCCCACTCCTGGGTGTGTGGAAGAGACATGACTCATCGCCTGAGGTTCAGGCACAACCTCAGGCCCAAGTTTCCAGCACTGGGCAGTCTTGCCAGCTGCTGAACATCTGTCTGCAGGTATCTGGGGTCATACAGAGCAGGTGGCCCAGTGGGCATCGCCGCTTAGCTCTGTGATGGCGATTGCCGCTTAGCTCTTGTTTCTGGGATGCTAACTCAGTAACCCCTGCTAGTTCTGGACCTTCCACCCACAACTTCTGTTTCTGTGCTTTGCACTATTTTAAGAAAGCAATTTCAAGATTTAGAGTGTTTCTAAACGAGTCTGGAGGTAATTGCCATGTTTTCAGATGCATTTGAAATTTATTTTAAATCTTCTCCTACTTTTTTTTTCCCCTTCAACGCGTCCCTGCGTTGAGTGGCAAGTGGATGTTTTCAGAAGCATCCCTGACTTGCAAAGCCTTTCTCTGATGGGAGAGGGCACAGTGACCCGGCACGTGGTTACTTGTGATCTGGGGGGGATGTTTCAGTGGATGAAACCTCATCAAGGAGTATTGACCACGATAACATTTTGCGTGATTTCTGCTGTAGCTGAGCGCGCACACAGCGATGTTAAAATCGACTGCAGGAAGCCTGACTGCATCAGTGTCAGACTGTAGTGTGCACCTTGAACTGTTTGATGGTAAAGTAGCAGTGAGTTTGGATGGCTTTAGCTGGTTTCTGACACTTGTATGTGGCATCCTGCCTGGAGTTACAAACCTGGGGTGTTGCACGAGCACGCTGCTCATCACAAAAGACAAATACAAGTGGTAGTGGAATTTCTCCTGGTTTACAGCCACGTGCATGGCCAGGACTAACCTCTGTTTGGGCAGATGTCCTGCAAATCGGATATACCCACGGAAAGACACCATTAACATGCCAGTTCCAGGCCAGGCAGGAGTAGGAACTGTGCAGAGCTTGGTGCTGATGACAGAGAGATTGAAAAGCTGAGCCTCACGCTCCCCCCCAACAAGTGGTACCAAATACCTGTTCCAGGGAGTTGCCTCAATTGACTTATTTGTACTGTCATGAATGAGAAATCTGTCTGAACTGGTCTGTTGCTGGGAACACCAAAGAAACCCACTCTTTGGTGCAGCTCCAAAGCTCTGACTTTACACAGGTTCCTCTGCCATGGCCTGTTACAATGTGAGTAATTATCTCTGTGTGTGTGTGTGAGAAGTAACTGCTAAAGCAAGGAACTGAAGTAGGTTTTAGTTTCAATGACTCTAAAACCTGGAGAGACCCAAATGTGGGGAGGAGGGATGGAGTTTGCTTCCCAGGCATGTAGTTGACATGAGGAACGTACTGCTCTGGGGTGGCTGAAGATCCGGTTGCGTTCCGCAGTTTGGGAGAGAAAGGGAAAAAAGGCACGGTCTGGGAAAGGGTACTGACCTTCAAATCAATCATTTTTCATTTAATTATCTCATTAGCTTTCCTGCAACCATTCTCTCTCTTGGTTTTTGTTTTTGTTTTGTTCTACTCTAATCCTTTTTCATTATGATTAGAAGGTTTTTTCGTTTGATTTCACACAGTTATTAGCATAACATGATCTGTTTCAGGATTGTCTTGGGGATCATCACAAAGAAGAACATAATAGAGCATCTCGAGCAACTAAAGCAGCACGTCGAACCCTTGGTGATTAGATATATCAGATATCATAATTAGACACATTAGAAGTCAGGAAGCATGAAACTTGTGAACTGATGAGGGGGTTTATGCCATCGGCTGAACAATTAAATCGTCTTCTGCTAAAAATTTTACATCAAACCTCAAAGCCAGATGTGCAAAACGCTGTTGTAGCGAAGCGGTGCTTGATCCCGACATAACACAACACTAGAGGGAAGTAAACCTCAGGCTTCCTGTTCCTGAGGCACACGGGTCCCCCCAGCTGACCTGCGGGCTGCCGCGGGTGGGAAGGCACAGCCAGGAAAGCCATTTCCCTGCCTAGCACAGCAAGGTTCTCTGGGCTATGACAGTTCCCTTGTCTGACTGTGACAGTTACTAGCAAAGCCAAGCACGCTTGTAATGCCTCTCAGCATCGATCATCCCCATGATCCCCCTTCACCAACTGCAGTTGTGAAGTACTCTTGTTTGCAGCACAGCCCTGTGGTTGTACATGAAGCCCCATGACTGCTGCCGTTCCCTGCAGCAGCCAGTGTCCTCTGGAGTGCCAAGGGACAGCCTCAGCCAGGAGTGGCACAGCGCTGCGGCCGCTGGGCTCAGATTCTAGACACCGCTTTAACCGCCGTGTTGTGAACTAACCTC
This sequence comes from Heliornis fulica, assembly GCA_013399135.1. NCBI lineage: Eukaryota > Metazoa > Chordata > Aves > Gruiformes > Heliornithidae > Heliornis > Heliornis fulica. Next base: position 88,330 of record VXBZ01003931.1, read on the forward strand.
AGACAGACGGTGTAGCCTTTGTCTTAATTGGGACACGAGTTGCTCGTTGCACCTCTGCTAAACAGACGCACCAAGTTGAGCTGCTTATGTGCAAAACATGCTAATTATGTTCTCATTTGATGCTAATACTTCACAAGTATTTCATGCGTCCTCTAATAAGACAACCCAAGATGTACTAACCAGAATGACAAGGGCAGCCCCTCACCCGTTCTGCTCTCTGCTTCTCCTGTGATATTACCCTTTTGGCCAGTCTCTCACCCTTTTTGGTGTTTTGCAGAGTTTGCACTTTAAAAGACTCTGTCATAAGAGCACAGCATCTAAATTGGGAAATGAAAACTCCCTTTTATTACTCACACTTGGATTTTCCAAAGCTCTGAGCCCCAAAGCTCCCGGACTCGTTTGCTTTACCAATGTTTCCTGGCCAGTACAACGTGCTCCTGTGAATGTGCTCGCTCAGCCTGGGCCTCTGTGTCGGGCTGGGAGCATCCTTACGATTTCAGAGCGGATGGAAGGGGAGTGTGATGTGCTAGTTAGGATTTTGGGCCGTCAAGCAGCGCGTCACTTCTGATGGCGCGGTTGGTACAGGCCTCCCTTACCAAACGGGATCAATATCACTTCTTTGTCATACCTTTTTTTTTTTTTTCCTTTATTTTATTTTTTCTTGTCCCTCTTTGTTACTTTTTTGTTGGCACACACTAATCAAAATCCCATTTTTGTAGAAACAGAAAGTTGAATAAAAATTATCCTGGGCTCTACTTGTATTACTTGTATTTCATTGCAATGGGCTACAGCTGTCAGAGACCATCTGCTATGGTGTCTCAGCATTGCTGGCTTTTAACAGAGCCGTGGTTCCTCGCTCTTTTGATGAATACCCTGGTTTTTTTTGTTTAAATAAGGAAATCAGGCTGTTCACTTTTGCTCTATCCCTGTCAACAAAAAGGACTTGGCTACAGATTTGTTCTGCTGGATGGTTTTCCTGCTTGAATTAATACCCATCTCCTGTCTCTCCTTCCCAGGCGCCTCCTTGGCATTATAACAAAAAAAGATATCCTCCGGCATATGGCCCAGACGGCAAACCAAGACCCCGCCTCAATCATGTTCAACTGAGACCCATAGCTGAGGAGAGAGAGGAGACGGAAGAGGAGGTTCATTTGTTGAATAGCACAACACTTTAGGCCGGGGGGGAATACTTGTACCATCAGAGACAAGAGATGGGGTTTTGTGGGACGGCCCTGCTGGAAAGCAGGAGTTGGACTGGGGGGAGTATGGTGGCGAGGAGGCTGATGGGAGCGTGGGAAGGGAGAGCCGCTGTCCTGCACTGGATGCGTCCTGAGGCGTCAGGTCTGCCATGATAGTGCAGTGGGGGAGCCTTGCAAGGTGGTGTGGTTCTCCAGCCCCAGCCCGGTACTTCAGCTTTGAAGGGATGTGTTCCTAGTCCCTGCTTCCAGAGGAATCTTTCTGAAACGAGCCATCTGGAGGAGACTGGAAGGGTCTCACCCTTTTTACTCTTGCAAACTGTTGTGTTCACTCACAAAGCGTTCTTGTTACACATCACCTGTCGACATTCCAGAAGAGCTTTATTTTTCTCTCTCTCCCGAGCCGTGACAAAGCCTCCCGAAGAGCCCGGTACGCCCCGTCGAAGCAGCTGTTTCTCATATTGAGATGTACTGTGAGTTACTGAGGTGCAGGCACAAGGAGGGAGGGATTTCTTGTGCCATCAGCCGCCGGAGGTTTGTCCATCGCGAAGCACTTGGGGCAGTTCAGACCACATGGAACAGGTGAGAAGTACCTTGCAGGAACCACACTGAGACTTCTTTCGATCCGTGTGATGCAGGACAGATTAAAACCAGATGAAACTACCATTTCAGAGAGGAAAAAATAACCCACCTGGTTTTGCTGCAGAAATTCTCAATAATGTGACCTGGTCTTATGCAATTTTTTTGTATTCTTGGAAACACGATGATATATACCCGTGTCGTGCAGTACAGGGGAAAATTACTACTGTTCTACTAGTTAAGAGCTGGAACAATTCTGTATATGTGTATCTGGTAAAACTTGCATGCTACAACACTGGAGATCTCTTTTATCCCCCGCTGTAAGGTTTGAGAATGGTCATTTTTATTTTCTCCACAAAAGATGTTCCACTGTTGACATGGTAGGAAGAAATGTAACTCATAACTTGCACTAAATGTATATTATTTTTTTCTTGAAGTTTTACCATTCTTTATTTATATTTGTATGGATTAAAAGAATCTATTAAATGAGAATCAGTTAGTTATGTGAGATATTAATTACCTTTTTAATGTGATTTTATAGAATAATTCAAAATCCTCTGCAAGTAACAGAGGATTAGCAAATGTTTACAGCTAGCTGAAGGGTTTAAACAATATGGTTTCTTTATAATCATTTTTCAGATGTAACTTTCCTTGCTGATACCTTGAGATTTCCTTTCTCCTTTACTAGCAGATATATGGAACAGTAATTTTAAAATTTTATTTAATAAAATCTGCAGGGTTTTAAAAATAGTCAGACTTAAGCGACTATGAGATCACTTCTACAGCTTCACAGAGTTGTAGGGGCTGAAAGGGACCTCCAGAGATCATCGAGTCCAACCCCCTTGCCAGAGCAGGTTCCCCAGAGCAGGTCACACACGTCGGTGTCCAGATGGGTCTGGAATGTCTCCAGAGAAGGAGACTCCACCACCCCCCTGGGCAGCCTGTCCCAGGGCTCCATCACCCTCACCATGAAGAAGTTATTTCTCCCATTGATGCAGAACCCCCTGTGGTCCAAATTGTGGCCATTGCCCCTTG
>VXBZ01003932.1:0-100817 GCA_013399135.1 Heliornis fulica
ATGGGTCTGGTAGGCATATCGGAATTGGAATATCTCCAAAAATAACTCAGAATATGTAGAAGATGCTTTCACTATGGATACTGAGTGTGCTGTGTTGCTACCTACAGCCCTCACTGGGAAACATCTGCAGTTCTACCTGATAAGCTACACTTTGGGCTTTTATTCAGGTAAATGTCCCTGGCAGTTAAGACTCATATGTGTGTTGACAGAGCGCTGCTACACCTCCCCTCCAGCCTGTCCCTCTCACAGCTTCAGAATATCTCAGTTTCTTTTGTAACCCAGATATCCAATGAACTTGAAAATCAGAAATCCCATTGGGGTTTTTTAAAGAGATGATTCATACTCTGACCTCCAGATATCAAAAGTGGGAATACGCTGTTGTGCGTCCCCCTTGCTGTGTGTGTACTTATAAATCAGCTCACAGAAGATATTGGCAGTGCCTACAGAGACTTCAAATCATAGAGTCCCACCATCAAATATTTATACTCCAAATACAGTTTGTATGAATATAAAAGGAGTGTCACAAACTGAAGCATTCTCATTTTGAAAAGCTATTACAATTTACAATTAACTTGAAAAACTTATTTAAGACCTACTATCGCTTTTTCCTCTGGTGTTAGCAATCCAGGGAAGCTCTGCTCATTCTCTATGAGCTATAAAGGTTGTGATATAGTTTAAAGTGAAAACTCAGAGGATTTTTTGGTGTTCAGTTTGCCTGTCTTTTTAAATTTTTTTTAAATTTGGACTGATGCTTCAGTCTCACCACTTGATATTTGAGATATTTGTTAGATACTGTGTGCTCTAAGCAAATATTTCACAATATTTCACACCATTTCACAAAAATACACTTTTGCTGCAGGATGTTTTGATCACATGGAAAAAAATGTGTTCACTATACTGTAATATTTGAAATCATTGCTATGGGTGTGATATTTATTAAATATGTGAACAATAAAGTATTTTTTGAAAAGCAATTTCGTATAAAAATGGTACTACACAATACTGTTCTGCATGTGGCAGAATTCCTTATTAATAGCTGCAGTGTTTAATTTCAAATATATCTTTTATAAATTCCGTTATACAGGCATTGCTAGAGAATAAAAAGAATTTCATCTATTTTTCTTTTTGTTGCAGTATGAAACACAGTGGATGATACCTACAGTTTTCCAGAGATGTAGAACTGAGCAAGTAGAAAAGGAAAAGCAAGATCAAAGAGTCTCAAAGTCTGCAGCTGAAAATGGGCTCTTAATAACTGGTTTCCGCACAGCAGCTCTGGTCCTGTAGCCGAATCAAACATCACATGGAAGCTACTTCTGTCAGAAAATGCTCAGGAAAGTCAGAGCATCCATCTTCCACCCTGCCAAGAAGACCATCCTGCCCCAGAAGGATTTGGGGAAAAGGCTGGCTTGCAGCAAACTCGCTGCCCTGTCAGATGCAACCTTAACAGTTTCTGGAGAAGAAGCAGTTCTCCTGCCCACTCCTTGGTGATCTCCATTTCCACTCTGTCCCTACTCACTCAGCTCACACAAAAGCTGCAAATGACACAAAATGAGCCACAGAGTTTGAATGGGAATTTTGAAATATAGAACATTAATGAAGGCGTGTCTTATGTACCTTGACCATTGAAAAATTTCACGCTTTTAAGACAGTGGGTGTCAGAAAGTGTCTGTGATTCCACTCAGGACATCTGTAAAAACAAGCGAGACTTAGTGGATTAAAGTTAAGAGTAGGGAGAAACTCCTGAAATATTAGCAAGATGGGATTCTTCACCACAGCAAGGACAGTTAATGCAAATCATAATATTCACATTTTGGAAAGCAAAACACAGACTGGAGCATCATACAGAATAAAAAATAATATTCAAAGTCTTTCCCTTAATTGTGAGTGTCTATGCCAGTTTTTTAGATTAGACTGGTTATATTTAATAAAATATTATTTAAAGGAAATATTTATTTTATGTTAAATTTCATTCTTCTTAATTGAAAATTATTGGTATATTAAAAATAACTGTCATCTTCACTGGGGGTTTTCCATTTCTTCATTGGGATTTCCATCCCAAATATTTTCAGCACACAGCATAGTTTTCATCATGAGGTGAAGTAAATTTATGATTAGAATGGAGGCTGACACTTAGGAATAAAGCAGAACATAAAAGGTATTAAGAAAAATAAGAAAATTTGAACTTTTTTCTAAAGAAGATACAGAGCAGAAAATAACTGTTTATAGCAATGTCAACTTTGACATGGTACAAAGCCCTTTCTGATAAAAATTAATATTTGGGGTTTTTATTCTGAAGCGTTCAGAATGTTGCATTTGTTCTTAGTTCTTCTAAGTTCTAGAAAATAACCCCATAGGACATGACCCTGAAAATGAGGAACTTCTGGTTTTCAAACTTGAAGTTCACCACAGCAAAACTTGTAAGACTTTTAAAAGTTACCAGTCTCACCTTGTATTTTTTCTGGTTACTTACAGTTTTGGGATATGTCACCTTTATGTCAAGGATTCCCTTGATAAGAATCTACTCCTGATTGGCCAATATACAGATATACATAGATTCATGTGTGTTTATGTACATAAATTTCAGCACAAAATATTCATCTCTTCAAAGAAGATAGAAAGGAAAAGCTTTGTTTTTCTTGTATGATCTGAGCCCTACTGTTTGTAAAATGCTCTCTCTTCTGTGCTCTTGCAGGCAACTCAAAATTTGACAAGGAATTCATTCTAGCATCAAGGAGATACTTTTATTGTCCTTCTGCAAAAGAATCCAGAGTTGTTGATTCGTGAGTTCCTAAAATAAATCCCAGCATTTGTCACAGTCAAGATGTCTAAAATTCCCACTTTTCCTAAGTCCAGACTTCCCAGAAGCATAGACACTGAATTTGAGCTTTCCTGATTTTTTTTTTTTTTCTGCTCTGGAAGGCATTATTCTACAAAACACCAGAAAAGAAAGTCTGGCATCCTCTGTTCCGATAAGGTGGTATACAAGAAAATTAATTCATTCTTACATGTAAATAAGTAGGGAAGACACTGAACTCTCAAAAGCAGAAATTAAAAGTGAAAAAACAGGGTGGGGTGGAAAGGGAGAGAAAAATAGGAGTCAGTCTCTCCACAGGCAAAAGAAACATTACTGAAATTGCAAGAAATAAGAGAATGGGTAAGAGGATACCCCAGTCTTCCTCATTTTCTATGGTGGACGTGAAGATACTCCCTATCTCTTTCACAGATGTGCTCAGGAGAAAAAATGCAATTAGTAGGAGCTCTATTTTGGACCTAGGAGAGTATCATATATTGCCAAATACACTGAAAAAAAAATGCCTTGAGCTTCTGCAATTAGAATCCACATATAGTGGACTACTTGGAAATTTAGGCATTATATGCATACTTCAACTCCAGGTGTGCAAATAGGTATAATAATTCCACATTTTTCACAGAGGTGTTGCTAAAACACATTTCTTAATGTCTGCTCTCTATTTCTTATACTGTGGAAGCAGAAATCTTTAAAAAACAAGTAGTTATGTTTTCTGTTCAGGATGTAGAACATGTTAGTGAAAAGGGCATTTAGCCAAGTACTGACTGATGTTTACGAAAAGTAATACTGAGTAACTATGCATTCACTGAAGGAAGAAGGAATGTTGTGACAAAAGAATATAATGAGAGTTTGTAGATGAAATCTGGTTACCATAATCACAGAGGAGCCAAATTAATGTTATATAGACAGGAACAGAAATTATGTGTTGCTTAAAATTTGGTTGTTTGATCCAGCACTTAAAGACCACAAAGTTCTTTCGGAATAGGTAATATTTTGTGTAATATTCATATACTTTAGAGAGCAATTATTCCCACTTATATTGAATAAGTTGGTGCTAGTTGGCAATATATCTCATTGCAGCACAATTTCTACAAGATGTGCTCTGCTCCCGAGAGTGCCTGAACAGTTGAAAATGTAGAAAATTGATATTTTGCCTGGCTGTAAAATGATGTGCTGCCTACTGCTCAGTCAGGAGACAACATCTGAACACCTTACCAAGACTCAGTTGTTCATATTCAAGCCAAAGTTAATTCAAAGATTCTGTAACATTCTGCCAGGATTTGAACAATGCGACTCAGTGTATATCAGCAATTTATTAATTAGTCATGAGAATCTGCAAATATTTATTTAGGATTATCTCCTGCTTATTCATTTGTGTTCACAGACTAGCTTCGGGAAAATAAAATATTTTTTTAATATGAGACAAAGAATGGATTCATATTTTCTCATGAGTTCCTGCTGAAACTTTCTGAATAAGCACTGTTGTATTCTAACCATGCACTCTTAAAAGATGAGGTTAGATCAGGTGTAGGAAAACGCTCGCTATTCCACAGGTGAATAGTATTTACCTCCAGAAATTCCTAGTGGACTAACTAGGGACAAACTTACTTATTGCATACCATTAAAAAAGTATACTTTAAATCATAGAATCACTTGGATTGGAAGAGATCTCTGAGTCCAGTCACAGATTATTCACTCCTAATTCCTTAGGTAATTGACTGAATTTCTACCAACCCTCTGTGAGGCCGAGTATTTTTCCATTAAGAAATTTAAGTTCCTGGCACAATGCCAAAAGTTGATCTGATCAATAAATATAACCCATCTGCCCTCTTAATATATTATATACCTCAATAATGAGGTATGAGCAACTTGTCTATTTCTTATCAAGAACATGATTTAGAGAAGAATAATTGAGGGTCCTGAGCCTATGGTGGCAGCCTGTGTGGTAGTCCTCCTTGAAGACTTGCTTCTCACTTCCAATGATTAAGTTACACCAGAAGCTTAAAAATAGCATTTATTTTTAAAATTATGAGTATTTTATAAAGTCCTAGAACTAAACACAGGGTGTAGTCACTTTTTAGACACCTCACTTGCAGAGGGCACAAGTTACCCTGAGGAGCAGATGCCTCACATATTGTTGGGTGCTTAAGCCAGTACCAGAAATGACTGTCTGAATGGGTCAGGAGATGGCTCTGAATTCCCTTAAAAACCTCAACATATGGAAGATGGGATATTTTTCCCATTTCCAACGGTTTACAGTGTTGAGCTCACAAGGCTAATTTCTACTATGGTAAATGAGCACTAGTCATACAGTCCTACAGATCACACTGATGGCTTTTAGCATTTGGGTGCTTTGTCACTCATCTCCGTAAGGCATCTGATAATTTATTTGTTTATAACATTATTTTTTTAGTTACATCTGTGGATATTATCAAGTGTAGTTGGATGATAATAAACCTTGACTGGATGTAAGAAACAGACACTAGAGATCTAAATGCAGCCAATATTTTTATTGCATGACTCGCAACATTCAGTAAAATGTGTGTGATTCAGTAAGGTTTTAGAAGCTTACTAAGTTAAGGTTTTTGAAGATTTCAATTTAGAAATTGAAGAAAATATTTAATTTGAGCTGTATGGGTAGGATATTGCAGCACACTTTACACTTGTAGGGGACAGCAGAAGTGCTGTACCAAATTAACTCTGCTCCAACTAACTGGACTGGAGAGCATTAATGGCCATGTCTACTTCACCAATTTTGTGCAGAGCAGAAGTACAGTTCTGAAGCTAATGCCCTGCTTTTCTCCATTTACCATGCATTGAGTGACTGCTGAGAGCAGTTTTGGTGTTTGTGAAATAGATTTTTTTTTTCCAGAGGAAACAAATCAGAAGCTTTGCTCTCAAAGTGCTTGAGTGCTAATGAATACGTTATTCTCTGAACCACTGTGCAGGCTGTACCACCACAAGATCTCCCACCATGTACTTAACATTTTTTTTCCTCATAAAAAGAGTCCAACCATATGAGTATCTGAGAAAATTAAGCCACAGAACGAGTTGATTCTCTCAATCCAGACTGAATTTAAACTGAAATATCCACTCCACTATCACATGGTGGAACTGGGAGTAGCCTTTGTTTCAGTCACTTCTGTTTACAGATCTTTCAAATTTTGCTGCATTACCTACTAATCCAGGTAGTGAGATATATTGTTTAATATTTTAGCATCTAAAGAAGCTTTGATGATTGCAGAAACCCGGGTGCAGGCACCCCTATGACTTTCTCTTTTTAACAGTGGCAGGAACTCTTGGTGTTGCAGCTAAAGAGGGCATTGTAAGAACATCTGGAAAGAAAATGGAGTAAATTATTAACCCTATATGCTCATATATGTTTCAAAAGTTTCTCATTCCTGACAATAGGAAATAAAGGTTTTTTTTCAGTGTCTCTGACTTCTTATGAAATAAAGATGAGGAAGCCAAGGTTGCTATGTGCTGTGGCACAGAGAATTTATTTAAAGTTACTTATAAACACAGGGGAAAGTGCTTTCAACAGTACTTTAAGAAATCACTCTGAGAGTGGATACAGGGAAAACAATGTCTATCACTGATTCCAAAGTCTGATTACAAGATAGTGGATTTATCCAAAATATCCAAATAGCGAGTTGCACGGGGCCTCAACAAAAACACGGTCTTTCTGCTGATGAAACAGTAAGACCCCACACTGCCAACTGTTAACAAATCATGAAATATAAACACGAAAGCGACTACCTCAAGGTTAAGTTAACTATATAGCATCTTCTATAAGTTCTAGCATATGTATATACAAGACTACCTAGAAAATAACACAGCCGTTAGCTTTAGATCCTGAAAAGTACTGGCATTGATATTGACATCCTAGAATTCAGATTCAGTTTAAAAGAATAATTTATATAGAAATTTTAAAACAAAACAAAAGATTATATTTATTTATATAATATTCTACATGGTTTGACTTTCCATATCTGTTTTTTTTTTTTTCCTATGGCTTCTCTTTCACTGAACCAGTCAGTGCTGCTTAGATAAGAATTGCCTATGCTCATGCCCTCATTAAAGTCACTAGGAATCAGCAGTTGAAGTTGTTTAGACCCTCCTAGCAAATGCAAGTCATCAGTCCCCTGGAGCAGCCAATGTGCCTGGCAGAGGTATGCAGCCACATGAAACGGCCACAGTCCTTGTTGGGGCAGGGTGGGGGGAAGCTGAGAATTAACAAGCAAGTGTTGCCTGAGTGAGAGACATGCCCTGAACATCCTTTCCTCTGCTGTGGCAAGTGTGACAGAAATGTAAAGCAAGCAGTGGAGCACTTTTGCATGGTGAGGCCAAGTCCATTCACAGATGAGGTAGAAGACTACACTCAGAAGAATTTGCTCACAAATCCTTTGAATCATGAAATATCTCCCTGCCCCCTCCTCCATTTACAAGCATCGCACAATAATAAACGCACTGTAAGGGGATTTATTATCCTCTAGAACATCTGATGGACACTTCTGTAGTTAATAATAAGACTTGGGTTTAGTCAGAGTATTTCAATGACAACTCCGAATCCAATACAAACGAGGCTTCATTGTCTACACTTTATAAACAGAGAAATGTACAGAAATGACATGTTCAAGTCATCACTGCCAGAGCTGGAAGGGATACAGAAGAGAAGATTTTCCCCTTTTGCTTTATTCAGGAGCATGGCTACATAATGTGTGCAATACACACAGCTGAGGCCTGAGCCAGCAAAAACAAGCATTAGTGGATTTTGCCGTGAATTTCACGGGAAGAACAGGCTTTTCCTCTGCTCGTTTGATGCTTGTTTGGAAGTAGGTATTTAGCAGCAGTAGGGAATGAAGGTTTTGTTGAAGAAATAATAGCAGGCTGATGGTAGGCACAGTATGGTCCTTCTCTGGGCTGTATTCAGCCCAGCAGGAGTACCAGAACTGCAGTGTTCCCTCGCTCATAACTGTGTGTTAAAATAACAGTTAAATTCTTTAAAATATTTTTTTTATATTACTACTTTCAATTGGTTTTCAGTGCATGGGGCTGTCAGTTGCATACAAACTCTTTCAGAAAACAGCCTTCCCATCTCTGCCTCTTCATACAATGAATATTGAACTTTTGTAAAACACAGGGTACAATATCTTCCCAAATCAAAAACCAGCAGATCTTTTTCATTGCATTTGTGTACCTTCATTATGGAATTCAAATGGTGTTCAGCAAGCCAAAAGCAAGTTTTGAAGTAATGTTTCAATTCTGGAACATGAGCTCCTTTTGTATTGTGTATTTGCTGTGTGTTATCTGCTTTTTCCTTTTCCTTATGAGCTGTCACCACTTCAAGAAAATTTTAATTAAACCCCTGTGCATGTGCACAACTAAAATATCGGATAAAGGACAGAGGGCTCTGACATTTGTAGGCTCAGTCCCCAAGACATTGCAATGCTCCTTGCAAATACTAATTACTTTGCAGCTGTCAGTACTCAAACAATGTTTATTTATTAATAATGCGAATGTTTTTAGTTGTGTCTCTCTCTAGTATTCTGGAAGCCGACGTGCTTCCAGTCTAATAGGCTGCCGCTGTTTTCATGGTTTATAAACCATCTCATTTATGTATAAGGAGAAAACGGGAATATCTCTTACCATGGCATTTGCTTTACATTCATCTCCATTCAGCATTATTCCAAAATACCTGAGAAGACATATTCATAGCTTTGTCTGACAGTTTCTTATTTAAGGTAGTTACTCCCTCCTTATTAGTTTATGGTTTCTTTCTCAGTCTTTCAGATTGATTTTTAAGAAATATTTTACAGGTAACTTGACCGCCTTAAAGTTCACTTGTAAATTTGAAGATTCTGGCATTTGTAGTTTAAAAGTATACCCATAAATACAGACGGTAGACATAGTGAAACAATGCCATAAGAAAACAACAAGTCTCTCCCTAATATCTACAGAAAAGGTTTTTGAAGTATTTATTTTAAAATGGAAAAATCTGAGAGAGAACAAGAGACATACTGGCATTAATGCCTGACAACAGTTAAAATTCTTTAATTGATTAATTAATCAAAGTGAATTTTTTTCCTCTATGATAAATATTGTGAGCAACAAGTAACTAGAAGTTATAGTACTCCAAACCAAGAAAGAAAGCACTTATCCTAGAGAGTATGTACAGAGTGTATAAAGTGGTGTGGGATGTTTAAAGTGTAAAGCTGTTTAGATACATGGAAGATGTAATGTTTTCTTGGAACTGAGCACTCAGTGAATCACACAATTAATTTCTATAATGGAATAGACTGTCTGTAAAATTCTACAGGGAATTAACCAGTATGAAGTATTTCCAAGAGATGTAATGTTTTCCTGCTGATTTATACGTTCAACCTTTAGAGAATTATTAGGTCTAATAGTATCAGTTGGTATTACTTTACTTCTAATAAATAAAATTGCTAATTGCAGCACAGAAGAATTAGAAACTGTGAACTATAATTGCTAGATTGACTACTGCAAGTGGTGGTTGTCAACCAGTCAAAACACATATGTTGGGTTATTATTTAATACAATAACCTAGGGCAGAACTCCAGCAGAAATCACAATGCATAGTGCCTAATTAAAGAATATAAAAGTGTATCATCATGGAGAAAAAAAAAAGTCAATGTTAAGACAATAAATGTACTCTTACCATTAAAATTCTTTAACTTCTGAGTGCTTCACTTTGCCAGATTAACATTACAGTAGAACCACTTTCAAGACCAAATTTTCTGGTGAGGTTTGAAGGCAAATTGCCATACATGATGAGACCAGTGAGCCTCTAGTCCGTGATGTGTTCCAGGAGCTGCAAGATCTACCACACCAGTGCAGCTGTGCTGCAAAACAGACAGATCCTGAGCAACACGGGTTTTCCCCAATCCAATACTTCAAGGCTGGAAAATGGCATGTCACATCACTGTTTGTATCTTTCCTAATTTTTTATTAATGTCTTTTGATAGTGGCTATCCTCACAAATTCAATGCCCTGCTTTTATTACAGTTCTGCTAAGCTCTGTACTTAATACTTTTGTTTGGCAATCACTTCACCAGCCTTTATTTTTTTTTACCCCTGTGACTGAGACTATCTAATCACTGTAATTTCAAAACCCTTTTGCTTTGTTTAGAGTTTTCTGCATCAGTTTCAAAATTGCAGGTCAATGATTTCATATGCCATTTAAAGGAATTGAACCAAACATCTAACTAAGGCACAACGGGCTTTAAAGTCACCTTCCCACTCTCTCTCTGTGGCAGGTTTGAATGCGTGCAGTTCAGAAGTGCACTTCCATGGGTAGGTATGTCAAAGGCAAATTCATCACGTAAGTCCTAATGCAAGAGGTGTTACATTGCTACTGGTTAGTAAATTTTTCTTAATACCTTACTAATCCTGCTGGAAAGCTAGGTCTGTTTAGTGAAATTGCTAATGAAATTAAAGGATACGGGAGCAAAATCCTCAGAGCTGAGGAAATTTCTTTGGTCTTCTAAGATATTAAATTTTAGTAGTTATTGTACAATGGAAATTATTTGTGGAAAATTATATAATTACATATATACAGATATATGAAGTAAATACATTACTCAAGTACCATTCTTGAAACAGTGCTACAAAGAAATAATTATCATGTGTACTGAAATATCTTTTAACATTCTTGCAGTTCATCTTTTAATTTAATTTAGCACATCAGGGTTGATAAATGTCTTTTTGAAAGCAGGCAAGTCCACAACATGGGGTGAATTTGGTGAGTTCTCTGATGAAGCTTGACTCCCTTTGCACATCTTTGTGCAATTCCAGGAATTCTGAGATCTGTAAGTAAAAGCATTTAGCTACTTTGTATCACCTGTAATTAGTAATTGGGCTGAGATAAATCTTAGACTAGTTACTGATTAGTGTAAAAGATCCTGAATGCTAATACTGGAATGAAGAGCAACCTTTATAACTGAAATTGTTAGGGACTGTGAATCATTAGTTTATTTTCTAATTACCTGATAATTATCAACTCTACATTTTATGAAGTTACCTAAAACACATAGTGGGTATTAGGCATTTTAAGTGGCAAGCATGACAGCCAATTTACTGACTTCATACTGCATGCCAAACATAAATAAATGGCACCTATAAATACTTGTCCTGAAAAAGCATGTAAGGGTAGAGAAAATATAAAGGCAGCTCAAAGACTGTGAAAAGTTCAGTGGCATTACAAAATAAAAAAGGAAAAAGCAAAAGAACATTTTAAAAGACTTTTTTGTCAAAAGTAGATGTTTTTTCTTATGCGAATAGGGTATCCGGCCCCCTAGCAGGGAGCTATGCACTCAAAATGAAGCATTATAGCAATGCTACTGGAAACACAGCCTCAGAAGGAATCCAGAACATAAGTAATAAAAAAGAAGAAATAATTGCAATTCATAAGTGCATTATTATGATTGAATTCTCATTATTAGAATTCACAACCAGATGAACAGCCACATCCCGCAAATAAATTTTAGTTGAAAATTGGGCAACCTGAATTTGTAATTCTGATATTTCTTTTTTTCTTAAAAAAACAATTGATTGTGATTTCCTATAGTGGCTGAAAAATCCCTAAAGGAACATATGCTGTTTTAACCTTAAACTGTAAATTTTGTATATGGTAGCTAACATTTTATTCTCTATAACTGTTGTTTGTTTTTACTGTGGCATCTGTATTCCTTTAAAACAACAGCAAGCTTGTTCAGTGTGAATGGTGGCAATGAAACACAGTAATATTTTTTCTTCCAGTAGGAAAGCTTTGCTTTGGAGCATTTGCATGGTCTCCCTGATTTCAGTGACATGATTTTCAGCTGGTGGAAAGCAGCAGAGTTCTGTGGCCTTCCTCCACAGCTGTAAATCAGAGCTACCCAGACAAGTATTAAAACTTGTTTGTTTTGCAGTTCAACATCTACAGGGGTTATTACATAACTAGCAAACAAGATTTCTGCTTCCAGGTGTTTTCAAAATACTTCTGTAAAAAAAACAATGAAAAGAGTCATGGAATTGGAAGATAAAAACATCATTAGAGTTTCCTTCCAAGAATTCCCACTGTCCACCAAAACACACCTTTTAACTATTTTAATCAAGTGCTTCTTAAGCACTTCACTTCTGCAAGAATCTCTGAAGAATAATGATGTTGTCCTGCATATGCCAGATGTCAGTGGAGATGAAAGCCACTACTGCTCTGATGCTTGTAAGTGAAGTGGCAGAGGATGAACGACTTGTACTGGTGGAAAGAAGGAAGGAAGTGCTTTTGGTGTCCTCTAGTATGTCACTGTATGTTGAGCTACTCTGTTCCTTTGAGTAAAAAACAGTAAACTGGTACCAGTCAGTAACTCCTCTTTCTTTAAATAATGCCAAGAATACTGTAGAAGTGAATGGTAAAACAGGAAAAAAATCATAATTCAAGCTTGATTCTGATTTTGAACTGGTGTTACATCACTGTTTCTCCAAGAGATGCAAGAGAAAAGGACATTGTTGTGAAACACTGAGATGTAACTCAGAAAATGTGGGTGAAAATTCCATTATCAGAGAAGTAATACTGTAAGCTGTTAAAAAAAAATCACTTATGTGGGGATAAACTCAGTGTCTTCTCAACAGCTTCTGTACAACATCTAAGGAATGTACTGTTGTGTGCCATTAGGATAAGACCTTCTCTGAGCTTTTCTGAAACATCTTTTTTTTTTTTNTCGGTTTAGACTGAACTGGTAGAAACTGAATGTTCCATGATCTTCATTAGAAACAGGAGGGTCAGAAAAAGGTCAGAACCCAACAAAAGGGTGAGAAGAGGGTTGATGTTCCTGTGTTGTGTGCTGAAACCTTAGTCTGTCTGTCCTGGATGATTTTTTAAGCATATAGCTTTCCCAGTGGTTTGCCAGCCTTAAATCACTATTAAAATCGAAGAAAAGTCACACATTTTAGGGGAAGTGTATACTATGAGGTGAAAATGGATACCTCCACATTAGAGAGAACCTATGAGATCCTCTGCGATTGCAAGGCCAACTAGGACAGTGGAATGAAGAGGGTTTTCTAAGCACACTGCTAAAAGCAAACCTGTTCAATAGGTAGTGTGAAGGTCTTCATAAAAAGAAGGCTGCAGCCCATCCCATCTCTCATCATTCTTCTCTGCTCATCCCTCTCCAAAGCCTGATGTTGCCTGTTGTTGTGAACACAGAGGTCATTGCTGCTGCAGGTACATCTGTTATCTCCTCAGGTGTTAACCATAAATAAACTGGGATAAATTTTATCCCATGAACATATCATCCTGGAGAATGCTATCTTTTCCCCTGTAGGAAACGTCTTGTGGAGTGACTGAGGTAAGAGAAGTCCAATGCTCACTAGTAGCATATACATTCTGCATATGAAGGATAAACAGATATTTTGGATGCACCTTGAGGGTCTGTGGGTTGCTGGTGGCTACCAGCCAGTATCAGAGTGACTTTGCTTTGCAGTTCCTGGTACATAATGATGAGTCAAAGGAGACAAGAAGGTGACTTCTTGAAGTATAAGCAGGATTCAGGCCACAGGTAAGTCAGAAATCAGGAAATCTTACTGTGTGAAAGAGCAGAAAATGTTTATTCAAAGGACTTGTGAGGAACTAATCAACTTTTCCAGTACTACTAAGAAGTGTTGATTTAGTGAGACTTTTCTAAAGCTAATAGGACCTTTTTTTTCTGTAAGAAACATGGATCTTTATATGATGTTTCATTGTTTTGAGAAGATTAAAACCCAGAAAATTGTGAAAAATGCATTTTTAAATCTTAGATTCATTTCTGTGAAGAGTATAGCTTTGTCTAAACATATGGTATCTAAACATATAGATCTTTCTCTCAAAAAGACACTTTGCAATATCTTACTTGAATGAGGTATCTTTGTGCTGTGGGTCAATGTGGCAGGCAGCTGAAACATCTCCTCCCTTGTCCCCTGCAGTGAGATGGAGGCCACAACAAAAAAAAAAAAGTAAATCAAGGGTTGAGACAAAGCCAGTTTAATAAGACAGAAAAGGAAGATGATGATGACGATGATGATGATGCTAAAAATAAAAAACAATAACAACAACAACAATAACAGCTGTAACAATAATAACACTAATAAAAATAATAATGGTAAAAGAATATAGAAAAAAAAAGTGCTGCACAGCACAATTACTCACCACTCTTCTGAATGACTTCCAGATAGTTTCCAAACTATGGCCAACCTCCCCCACCCCAGCTTATATACTGAGCATGACATCATATGGTATGGAATATTCCTTTGGTTAGTTTGGGTCAGCTGTCCTGGCTGTGCCCTTCCAACTTCTTGGACACCTCCTGTGTAAGTCTCATGACTCCTTGCTGGCAGGGCATGGGAAGCTGAAAAGCCAGGACTTAATTGTAAACACTGCTTATCAACAACTAAAACATCAGTGTGGCATCAGTATGTTATCAACATTATTTTCATACTAAATGCAAACCTCAGCATTATACCAATTACTAAGATACTACTAGGAAGAAAATTAACTCTTCCAACCAAAACCAGGATGCTTTGTTATTTAATGAATCCATTTTACAAAGTAAAAAACCCCAACACCCCAATTTTCCTATGGTGTCTTTGTCTTGAGACTAGATTTTAAATAGAAAATAGAGTATGAATTTGTTTTCTTTCACAAAAAGACCTCATCAGTAGTGTGATGATAAACTCCAGTATAACCTTCTGAATGAATTTAGGAGTGACTTTAAATATTTTCTCAAATGCCTATCAAAATTTGCCAAGTCTCTGAGGGGATTTTTTTTAGATGATTATGTAGGGAAAGGGTGGAAAAGGGTTATTTGTGTGATAGCTAAGTTACTTCCCTGAAAATATCTGAAATTTGAGCTTTTCTAATTTGGCTGTTTATTATTTCTGTTTCCTGATTAGGGTGTGATTGCATTTTGTTGTTTGTGGGGTTTTGCTTTTTTTCATATTGACAAGTAGTGGCTCAAGGAGAATTTCAGCTGATGTCCCCTGATAGAAAATCTGGCAGGATGGGAAGATGAAAAAGCCTTAAAGTTGTAAACATTCCTTTTAGATAGAAAGAACCCTCTATTGTTATACAAGATGAGGGAGTTTCAGAATAATTTTAATCATGATACATTTAGCTTTTACTCCAGGTAGTCCTTAATAATTTTCTTAGAATAAAACCACGCTATGTCACATCAAGTTTTATCAATAATTTGAAAAGAATAAAGAATAGCTTATTAAATGGGAAAGCTTTTAAAAATACACAGATTGCCCAGAAATATATGGTATTTTTTACTCTTAAGGAAGGAGTCTTTTCTTTGATTTTAATGAAGATGTAATCAGCTTCTCAATTGAGACCTTGGAAAAGTCTTTCTTTACAGCCATACCTGGAAAGATTTCCCTAGGATTACCAGACTGTTATCATTCTAACACCATGGCACATAATTTCATGACAGTATTTCAGGAAATGTTGTGCAGCAACTGCTTCAAAATGCTGTGCTGCTGTTTCAGACTTCATCTATTTTTCACCATCTCTCTAATGTAATAAGCTGGGGGGTGGGGTGTGCTGGGGATCTTCCATGAGGTGTAGTCTCATGCAAATCATGGACACTGTTCCTGTAAGTACTGTGCTTTCTTGGCCACCTGCCCTTTCAATTTGCTCTAAGACTATCTCCTTTCTATTTTATTAAAATAAATAGTTAATTCTTATCACTAGTAACAATGGAGACAGCAAGTGATATGGGATAATACACTTAATTGTTTTGAGGGTTTTATTTGTAGTTCATCCAGAAATAATAAGATGATACTAACAAGGAGAAAACATCACAGCAGCAAAATTAAGAAATATCTATAAAGAAATGATTCAAGATAAGATTTGATTGGTATCAAAGTACCAAGTATATAAAAATTAAAGCAATTTTCCCTATGATTTCTCCTTTAGGACAGGATTCCTATTTGGAACTTAGCAGAAACTTGAACTTTCCATTTTTCCTCATGAGTTATGTATCTGTGATTGCTGACATGGGGAAGTATAAAATTAACAGATTATCATGCTTGCTCATTATAGTTAAATCTTAGATTCAACCTTTGAACCTTAAATCACAGAATCATAGAATCACTTGGGTTGGAAGAGACCTTTAAGTTCATTGAGTCTTATGACTAAACACAGCCTAACCTTGCCTAGTCCATTTCTAGATCATGTCCTTCAGCACATCATCACCCTTTAAATACTTCCAGGGATGGTGACTCCACCACTTCCCTGGGCAGCCTGTTCCAATGCTTGGCAACCCTTTCAGTAAAGAAACTTCCTGATGTCTGACCTAAATCTCCCCTGGTGCAGTTTGTAACCATTTCCTCTCATCTAATCACTTGTCACCTGAGAGAACAGACCAACCCCCACCTCTCCGCACCCTCCTTGCAGGTAGCTGTAGAGAGTGATAAGGTCTCCCCTCCTTTTCTCCAGACTGCAAAGCCCCAGCTCCTTCAGCCACTCTTTGTAGGACTTGTGTACCTGACCCTTCACCAGCCTCATCACCCTTCTCTGGACACGCTCCAGCACCTCAATGTCCTTCCTGTAGTGAGGGGCCCAAAACTGTACCCAGGTTAAATGTTTCTTTCTGAAGAAAGACTTGTGTTACAGAACAGATCAAGTGTCCATAATACATTTCTTTAGAATATTACTGCATATTTTGTGCATTCCCAGGTGTTTATGTCATTTTGTTTAGGGGCAAATATGAACGCAAGACTATTTATTACCTAGGACTTCTTGCAAAGGAATATGTTGGAACAGGGACTGCAAAAGGGCTGTGAGAGATTGTTCAGTTTGCTCATGATGCAGCTATGGTCATGTAGCAGACAAAGGTGCTTTAAGCATTGTAAACTCATTGTAAATTAAAATTAAAGGCTAAGTCAGTCAAGCAATTAGAATTAATGTAATTCTTACACTCCATAAAATGAATGTATCAGTTCCTAATTCCTTCCATGCATGTATGGTCTTGTTTAACTGCAAGCCACAGAGAGAGTCAGAGTTCTCAATGCTTTTTTGAACCAAATTATTTACTTCTCAACTGAAATCGAGTAAGCCAAAATGCAAGTTCCTATTTCTAGAAAATAAAAAATAGATGGTTCTCTTTTTTTAATGTCAGGAGCTCAACTGGGTCTAAGCAGAAACACAAAAAAATGTTAGTTGATAACAAGATGATTTAGGGCTAGGAAAGTAACAACACCTTACTGAGGTGTCAATTCTATGTATAATTCTGTTCAAGAATGATCTTAGAGTTGCCTAGGAATACAAAACAATTGCTAAGCTGACAAGAACAATGAAATCTATTCTGTGCAGGGACTAAAAAAAGCTTAAGTTCTTTGCTTTACCAAATGCAGGTTGAAAGGAGATTTTCATATTCAGAAAACATCTAAACTGGAAGCCATGGGCCCCAAAATTGTCATTGTTTTGTGAAAGAAAAAGACAGCCCTGCTGTCTGTGAGAGCAAGGGGCTGGGCTCTGACTGAGGAGGTGTTCTTTCCAGCCTCACTAACTGCTAAAAGACATTAGCTTTGGGGATGTTCCCCTAACATGTTTTTCACGTTCCATCCATCTGAACACAGTAGAAGCTCTCGATTCTAGGATTCTAGTGAATTAGGACAAAATTTAAACAAGGAGTTTATATATTTATTTGCTTACAACCAGTTTACTCCTGGTGTGTGAGGAGAACAGATGCTAATAAGGTAAACTTTGCAACCATGTGCAGGCATGTGCACATGTGCATACATACATTTTTCTGCATAGTTGCACAATTTGATATAAAATAACTCTTTGGTTGATTTTAATTATTTATAAGCTATTTAAATATATATCATTGAACAGTAACCTCATGGAAGCAGCTGTCCCTGGAAGCAGCTACTGTTATTAAATCATTGATAGGTCTCCTAATTTTCTTGTTTCAAAATAATAAAAAAAATAATTGGTAAAATCAATTGAGGGCTATGAATAATAATTGCAAATGTACTTGTGTGTCATTTATGAAGAAAAAATGCATAATTAAATCTATCGTACAGAAATGATCTACTAAAATTTTCTTACCTATCAAAAATTAATACGTTTCACAGTAAGAACCTTTTCTCTGACTCAGACACAAAAGCCACACCACTCCAATTACAAATTTCCCACCCAGAATAAGCACGCACAAGTCTTTGTGCATTAACACTCTCCAATTTACAGTTCCATTTTGAAAAACAGCAGAAGCAACTGGACCGTGGAATAAATTATCAAGGGAAGTGGTCATGGCAACATCACTTCAGAGAGTGAAGTCTGTGACATTAACAACGATGGTTTAATGAACTGCTGTGCCAAATGTAGGTCGAGTTGTATCATACGGATAGCTGGATTATCTGACCCTGAAACTGGAGACTTCAGTTTCTACCACCATCATCTGCGCTTTTCCTTTCCCGTAATCTTCCTGTCTCACTCTCAGACCTTTTCCAGACGGAGATGTCTGCAAGTGGTGGGGAATGGCTGTGTACATGCTGCAGCCCCCACCTTAGGGATATCCAGAGTGCAAGTTGCCTGACTGCCCCCACTGCCTTCCACGCCCCTGAGAATCCTTGTTTTTTGTTCTGCCCCAATGAGAAAGCCATGCACAAACCTCATGAGCTCACTGGCCCACCATCCTGCATCTGTCTGCTCAGTAGGTAGATAAAGCAGGTGGCTTAAGACAGCTATTCTGCTCAAGAAAAGGAAAAAAATAAATAAAACAAAAAAGATCCCTTGGGCAAATAAGCAGGAGAGGAATAACAGCATTATCCACACAGCCTTCCAAGGCAAATCTCTGATTTGTGTTACCCCAGGAATTTAGTCTGGGCATTTCTTAGGCTACTTTGAGTTGCCACATGCCAGAGCTGTGTCAGAGAGCATGTTAATAACTATAAATAGTGTAGATGATTTCGGAAAAATGTCCACCATGGCCCATTTTGTTAGTGTGGATTTAACTACACAAAGAATTAGTTGACAGGCAGGTCTGCTCTCCTGGTTTTGACACCAACATCTCACAGTTTTCATTTCTCTTTCTGTTTTTGTTTGTCTCTAATCTCAAATCAGTTGATGGGATTTTTTTACCTTTTTATATTTTGAGGAAGGAAAGGTGTGGTTTGCAGGTGTCAACGTGTAAAGCTAAGTGGAGTCTTAGTACCTGAATGTACCACATGATGTGACATGGGTGAATATTCATTGTGAATATAATTGTTCCCATGGCCTCCCTTTCTAAAATCTCATCTATCAGCACATCTTTAATGGGACCAGGAAGCTGCTCAGAGAAATATCTAGAAGTATTTCTTTCTTTCTTTTTTTTTTTTTTTACTTTTTCCACAAGCCTTGATTACTCACCAGAGCAGGAGAAAAGATTGGGGGTTTTGAGCAACATGATCTAGTTGAAGATGACTAGATGATCTCTAAAGATCCCTTCCAACCCAAGGCACTCTGTACTTCTGTTTATGTCTATCCATTCATTTATCTGTCCAAACCCCAATATTATAATTACTTGTCCTGTTGTTTACTGGTGCCTCTGGAGTGAAAAAAGGCAGACAGCAAAAATCTAAAAGATCATAGTTCAACTATGTTTGCTTCTGGCACATAAATATTTCATTGAAATAAGGCATTTGTGTAGGTCATAATTTTTAGTCTAAAGCATTTTTGTTATCTTTATTCTCATTCACTGGAGAGATGTAAATAGGAAACTCCAACATCTCAGTGCAAGTATAATATCAATTTATATCTCTTTTGAATGTGTATGAACTAACATCTCCATATTCTTCTCTAACAAAATTGTACTATACAGATTCAATAATGACAGTATTCTTGCTTTCTCATTTTCTTTCAATATTTTTTTCCTTATATTAATTCTATGACTATTTTTTTTTGTAAAGAATAAAAGAGGAATATGATTCTCTGCATGCCTGTATCTCCTGGATTAATTTGTATTATCATTGCAAAACAGTTGTAAAGCATTACTAAGACTGGCTAACAGAATTTTATGCTCACACATGTTACCATAAGTGAAAAGAGGTGCAGAAGAGTGGTGCAAACTAACCATTTGTAGCGGCTGGCTGCATGGTGAGAGCCATGTATTGATTAACACCCATCGGCAAACAAGTGACTCCAGGACAACCTCTCTCTTGAAAGCACCTCATGTTCTTTTAGAGGTATTCTAAGAAGTTTGAGATGGTTTTGAATCCTGGCCACAGTGCTGAGAAAGGCACCTTCCACACTCTCAGGTCTTCAAGACACTTCGGGAAAAGGTACGCTCAGTCACTCCTAGGATTTGAATTTTGCAATCATGTACTCATACACTATCATTTCATAGTTTGTTCAAACACATTGGCTAGCAAGACCAAAGTCATCCATTCCTTTTTCTTGAAGTAGTCAACATCTTTTTATACCAATATATCACTCTTGTAGGATTATGGCTTCTTTTCACAGTAAGGGAACTTGTGCAAAGCAAAGAGGAAAGCCACTTCACCTACATTCTTCTCATCATGAGATGTGGTTCTGCTTCCTGCAGTAATTGAATAGTATGTCTCTAACCACTGTGCAGCTAACAGCTGCAATATTGTTAGTGGGAAATAGCTCTTAGTGCTTACTGACAAGATATCTGTTTCTGTTTCAGTGATTTCAATAGAATATATCTTATTTTAAAAACCAAGCAAATAGACTAACAGAACCTGTTTCTCTTGCTTTTTTTCCCACGGGGATTTAAAGAACATGTACTTTATAATTAAAAAGGGAAGAAATGTTGCTTTAAAGAGTTTTTAAATAGGCTTAAACAGATATTTATGCATGCATGATGTTTTAGAAAAATATAAAAGTTCAAAGTGTTCTAGTGGTATGAATCAGCAACAGATTTGCTTTTTATGATTATACAATAACATGGTTTGTTACAGGTGGAAAATGGAAAATAAGGACATGACTGGCAACTTCCAAGATGGCTTCACTAAGAACAAATTGGGCCCCCCAAATCTGGTGGCCTTCTATGATGGGATTACAACATTGGTGTTGTAATGATGTCATTTACCTGGATGATTAAAAGACTCAGTCTGTAATTACTTTAATCTTATAAAATTCAACATACTGCTCAGATTGGAATTTTCCATGCTCTGCCTACTAAAGAGAAAATTTGCTGAGGAAATACCAGTTAAAATATTTTAGCCTTTTCCCAGGAAGGGATTAAGGGAAATATTTTGGTTCCTTATATTAATAACACTTAAAGCAGAGATTTATTTTCTTTTGAAAGGTGCCATGATTTCTTATTTTTTTTAATTAAAATAGCAGTCACTTATTATTTTTTTAAGATTATCCCAGTTTGGCTGACTGATAAACCATTAACAAATTTGAATGCTCTGCTTGCTGTGACACATCCACACTCAGGCCATTCATGTGTACTAGCTTGACCTGGAACATAGAATATGTCTAGGCTGCTGACAGTGTAATTGATAGACACAGGGGGAATTCATGAACTTCCACAAAGTGTAAAGGAAAGCAGGGCTGCTTGTTTTCATAAAGGCCATGGTGGACCACTGCAGGAAAACTGAATGTATTTGTTTCCTCCAGGGAGGTGGGAGGAGTTGTTGACAGCTGAAGTTAGTGGAATATGACAGTACTGTCAAGTCACTAAGTGAAAAGGGAAGAAACAGTTGCTGGTGAATATGTGTAAAGATAAGGCTGGCCAAGGTCCTTGAAGGGACAGCACTTGGTGCCCTTCCCCTTTGTTAAATTGTCTGATGCCACCTCCTTCTTCACCTTCTTGTCCTCCTTCCTCCAGCTATGGAGGAATGTAATATGCAGAAAATGTATAAATGCACATTTCTTCCTGGATGATTGTCCTAACTACACTGGCACTTAATACCACTGTGAGGCATGGTGATCCAGGAGAAGGAGCAGGAGGATGTGATCACATGTGACTGGAATCAAGAAGGTATATGAAAACACTGAAGACCTAACTAGACTGCAATGTGTCCTCCTAAGAATACCCAACACTGTCCCAGAAGTGCTTTGGAAGTGCCATGGATCATCAGCAACCGGTGAGAGAAGGGTTAGCTGAATATCAAGAGCTTAGTCATCCAGGGGAAAGGGAGAAAGGTGGGATAGCCAGGCAATGGAAGAAGAAATTTGAAGGTGGACAGGAGGTAGGAAAACATACTGTTACTCCAAGCAGGAGCATTGGAAAAAGGATGTTGGAGAGATGAAGGAGAGATGGGATCAGGAAATCAGGAGCCTGGAAATGAGATGGATTCAGGTACACCCATGGAGAGGAATGAAAAGAGAGAACTCTTACAGGAGCATGATGGTTTCCTCCTTTGCTCCCAAAGGGATTGAGCATGCAGGCAAAATGGAAAGTCTGAGAATACAGAGACCTCTGGAAATGTTAATAAGCATCTATAAGCATGATACTACACACTCACAGAATATGTGCCAAATTATTGTAGTTATTTATTACAGAATGCATAATCATAAGCATGGTCACCCCTTTCCACAAGATCTCGATCTCATTAAGTATGAGGAAAGTAAAGAAGTAAGGAACTAATGGTCAGGCCAGTAGGATGGCAAGAGCAATAACGGCTTAGTTGTCTGAGTACCTTTGTCACAGCCATGCAGAAGTCCAGGGAACAAGAAGGAAAAAAAAAAAAACAAACCCAAACAGGAGATACACTGAGGAGGAGAGGAGAAAACTCTTTCTTAAGCTACTGAGTGCCTTTGTGAGAGGTGGGAGAGTTCACTTAAACCAGACCATTAGTATGTGGTTTTGGGTATCTCAAAGGACACGCCTTAGCTCTGTTGTGCAGGAAAAGAACAAGGAGTTCTGCTTTCAGCATATAAAGATGTAAAATGCATACAAATGCTATCAAAGTACTCTGAAAAGCTCACCTCTGCGTGTTTCAAATTAGTACTCTGAAGAATGGATACTTTGGATAATTTTGGCCTTAAGCTATTTATGATAATTCCCCATGTGTGAAATGGAGTTACCTCACAGAAGGACTGTGTAGATAAATTCATTAGCATCTTTAAAAAATGCAATGGATGCACTGGCAAGCATTTAGAAAAGCTCATGAGAGAATGAACAGTTCTGTGTTTAGAAAAGATTCAGTAAATAATGAATGGATCCATAGACCTAGAATAATGAAGAATAAACAAATAAAATAGCATCAAGGTACCCTTTCAAGGACTACTCTTTATTCTTGAACTTCAGCAGACAAGGTTCTGCGAAAAAAACATATATAGGAAAAAAAAGTCTACCAATCAAAACTGTATCGTGAGAAATAGTAAAGCCGGTTAATGTAGCATGAGCTAATGTGATAATTTCAATGTGGATTTCAGGAGTGGGATAAAACACATTATTGCCTCATGCTATAGATTTCAATAACTACTTAATTCTTTGGTATGAATATAGCAAATATGGTTCTAGAAAGTTTTCCATTAGTAGATGTCTTCACTAAAATAAAATGTTTTATTTTGATCTCCACTAAGGTAAAGTTCTCATTTTGTTTCAGAGACGGGAAGACTGGAGCAGTTTGCTGTGCTCCTAAATGTGCAATACTCATTTGATTTTTTTATCGTTATGATGACTTTTGATAAAAGTTGAACTTTGGAACTGTAATGTGTATACATTTTCATGTGCTTTTAAAATTAATAATATCATCTAGCATATCTTTGGCACACTTTCCAATTGTTTCATTTAAAATATATTCCATATTGCTACTCTGTATAATAATATTAATAATAACGACGACGACGACAACAACAATGATAATAATTTTTTTAAATATATTGTTCATTATTCATAAGAAAAATCAGGTGAACCTGAACCTGTTTTCTTATATTTTTTTTATGAGCATTAGATACACAACTTTTTTCAAAACAGATTTGACAGCTTTTATATGTTTTTTTAATAATCCAATGAATATAATAAATCTCTTGAGCTCAGCTTCTCTACTTGGCAGTTTTACCACGATCCCCTTTTACGAACAAAAGTTTATACTCTAATCTTTAAGGACAGCTTATGTAAAAGAAAACACTCTCGAAGCAAAATAGTGACGCAGTTAGCTGTATCATTAAGCCTTCTCAAACATAATGATCACTGTCAGGCACACAGGAATTGCAGACTACTGTGCTTCTTTAGGTTTTAAATTACAGCAAGGTTCAGAGTACATTGTCTGGAAGCGATCACACACAGTCAGCAGTGACCACCTACTCCATGAACAGGGTATCATTTTGTAATAATTCAAACAGTACCGCAAAGTTTACAGTTCAAGTGGAAAAAATGATTTATCCATATAAGAAGGTAATTTAATATTTTCTTTCCATGCCCTAATTTATCGTTACTGTGAGCAAATGAGAACTTGAAAAATGTATACATGTAAGAATGCTCATGTCCTCAAGAGTCTCTTCAGTTTGACCATGAGAGAGTTTAGGAAAGTTTTACACTGAGTACTGGTTTGGCATCACCTATCACTTCTTAGAAATTATGTCAACTCAGCTCTGTGTTGTAAACAGTTTCATGGATATGGTTACAACAAACATAATATTTATGTGTATGCATTTCTTCTATATACTTTGTTAATATTTAAGGAACATATTACACTCAGAAGTCCAAATTATTTTAGCTATTTAAGAATTTTAGTGTGTTAATAGCTGTGGTACATACCTCATTTTCACACACCATTGTGTGACATGACATAAAATAAAAATTGATTTCAGAGGAAGCAGAAATGAAAATATCAATAGAACATAATTTGTACAAACATCAGGATTCAACATTGAACTAATCATCATTAACTTACAAATGATACCATCTTAAATTCAAAACGGAACTAAACCAAATCTTCATATTATGTTAGACTGATATCATACTGTTTGCAGGTTAAATATAGAAATCAGTACAAAGAGTTTTGTAGAAATTCAAAACTTGGAAGATAAAACATCTAAGAAGAACCTGTATTGCTGTTATTAGAAAAATGAAATTAAACTTAAGTCACCTGGTCAGCTAGCTGATGGAAAACAATTGAAAAAAAAGAAGCTTGGTCTATCATTCCCACTTTTTATAAAAAAAAACAAAAACAACCCAACACTCTCAGCAATAGCTCTATGAAATGATAAATATTTATTAAATACTTAGAACTAAATTCATATTATATCATTTTATGGTATGATCCTAAAGAGCCAGAGAAACTAAATTCTATCTCCGTTGTCAAACAAATTTAAGAAAGAATGATGTTCACTGTGAACAAGAATGAACAAAAGTACTCTGCTCCTTGCATTCTTGAAGAGGAAACTGCCTCATCAAGCAAAAAATCAAAAGGCAAAAATTTTGGAAACACAACATGCCCAGGGAAGTTGTAGATACCTGTTTTGGGTTTGCATGGCAAGGTTTTGGTAGAGGCAGGGGTGGCTTCTGTGAGAAGCAGCTAGAAGTGCTCCCAGGTACCATGATTCTAACTGTCTCCTGGTCCTTATCTCGACCCACGAGCCTTTTGTTATATTTTCTGTCCCCTGTCCAGATGAGGAGACAGAGTGATAGAGCATCTTTGGTGGGCATCTGTCGTCCATCCAGGGTCAAACCACCATAATACCCCCTTCTCTGGCAGTGTTCAAGGCTGGGTTGTATGAGCCTAATGGAAATGTCCCTGCCCATCTTCAGGAGGTTGGAACTATATGATCTTCAACGTGATGAGTAGATTTAAGTTATTAGGAAAAGAGGTTTAGAACCAAGGAAAAGGGAATCACTTTTTTACAGAAAGTATTAGATTGTGCAAATCATTGCCAAAGAACACTGTAAAGCAGAAAACTGGAAATATGTTAAGAAATGGCTAAATAATAATGGAAGTCATGTTCACTTGCGATTCTTTAATTTGAGACTGTGCAATTACCCTTAGCTCAAGAACACATTAATCTGCTGAATCTGGAAGAGGACTTCAGAAAAAACACTGATTTTTATACTCTCCCATAAGCACCCATAGTTCTGTACTATTTTAGACAATGTTATGTGACTGGGCTCCTTGCTGCCACCGGCATGTTTTATTCTTATGGTCATGATGAGGATGGGCAAAGTTACTTTTGTTTCTACATACACACAGATATATAGGCACATTTAAAGCATCCATAGACACAAAGTTTAGCTTAATCTGCTTTTTCACAGTACTGGAGACCTCCCAAGACATCTGGAAACCTGGTGAGCAGTTTTAAGAAATATATGAAACAAGGGTAGCTTTTATGAAATTAAACATATTTATATTATAATAAGATTTGTAATTCACATACACAACATAAAATGAAGATTCATGTGGTCAGATTCATTGCAGTCCTGAACTGCTGGGGTGATGCTAATTATTCTTCCATTTAGAAATAGTTTTATATAGGGGCAAGTATGTGGAGAATTCTTAAGCAATGTAGTGTGGCAACAGCACTGCATGCATATTAGAAGACACAGGTTTTAATGGTACTATACCAATTCATACTGGGAAACAAGTCACCTACCTCATATTTTAAACATTTTGCAGTCTTATTTAAGCAACTCATGGTTAGAAAACAAAAATATTAATGTCTCTGAAGACTAGAAAACTCATATAACATTCTCTTTTGCTTGTTGCTTAGTTTTCTTGCTCTCAATAAGATAAAAATTATGAAAAAAATTAATAAAATACATTAGATTGGAAATGAAATATCAATTATGCTATAGTAAAAAGTCATATCACTAGTAATCTTTCAGGCACGGGAAAGGGTCAAACTTCCATACAAACTTCTAATATAACTGAAATTCCCTTGCACTTTGAACTGTTAAAATAATTAAAACCTTGAGAAATGCCACCAGAAAAAGCAGTAACTGCCTTAATCAAAATGCAAAGCATGGAAACACGGAGTGTGCAGAATTTCTGAAAACAGGAGTAATAAAAAGATATTCATGGACATAGCAGTGAGCTATGATTTCATGAGTGATCAGCTTTAACCTAACTTTGCTTTCACTGAAATCAGTAGCAAAATTCCAGCAAGTAGTACCATTACACTGGTAGTACAAAGCAGAATCTGAAAATCATTTCCTGGAGAATTTGAAATCTGGAGAATCTTCGCTAAGAGTCCTTTTTGTCTAATATCTTCTCCTTGTTACTTGTGCATCTCTAAAACGTGGGTTGCAAGCAGCTTCTTCTGAGTCTGAAGCTGCAGTAGGCTTCCTGTCTATATCCTTGCGCTGTGTTGAGTGCAGCTCAGCACCCAACAATATGACAGTCTGCTCTGTGTTTTGCTCTCCAAGGAAGAGGAAAGGCAACAGCACTAGGCAGACCAGAAGGATCCGCAGCATTCCCCAGTGGGGATCATCACAGCAAGTGAAACCCTGAGCATGCTGGGCTCACCTGCCAGTCACTTTAGATGCTGTTTAGGATGTGCCTTTAGCAAGTCAGACCTACAAGTTAAGGCAGGACCTACAGAAGAAAGTGAAAATGCAGAAGCTCCACATATGTGTATACCTATACACCCATATATACACATGCTTCTGACTATCTCAGGAGAAAATCTGGATTGGTTTAATATTCATTGCTGATTCCTATCTGTTTCTCTTTTACCAAAAGCATATAAGTAATTTGTGTCTCTTCAAGCTGTTACAGATTTAGGAGAGTCTAAGGCATCTGTCTTTCCCTGTAATTGTTGTTTTTGTGGTGAATCAGGAAAAAGCTATTTAAATGTTACAGTCTTTCCAGGTTATATTATCTTGTCTCTGTAGGAGGACTTTCCTGTCTGATCTGGCTCTATCTGATCTAAATGCTTATATGGGCCCAGGCTTAATGTAATTCTTAAGTACTTATGTGCTTCAAACAGAAAATGCATTCTACCATTGCAGCTTCAGTGTGATTACATGTACATACAAAATGGAGACATGTTTGCTCTTCATAAAAAATGAAGGTTATACCTAAATACTCTGCTGACTCAGGACAACAACTGTCCAGTTGGTAGAACACAGCCCGTCTGTGATTGTTTTATTGTTGCAGTCATGCTGCTGGTGCTTCAAATTCCTTCTGCTTTGGGTGTTTGGTTTTGCTCTCCAAGCAACTTCTCACAATTTATGAAGTAAAAACGAATGGTTTTAAAATAATCTTGCATTCTATGCTCTCTTTAAGGAAGCATTTTCTCTCAAACATGTATTCAAACCTTTAGAATGGCCATCGCGGCAGCATCTCCATCCATTCGAGCCTACAGAGTCCTAAGGGAGTTTAGGTTCTTTCTCTGAAGTAGAACCTTGGAAAAATGAGGTGCTATATTTCAGAATAAATATTTTTTATTTTTCCTCTACAGTAACTTGTTATATGGTATGCAATGAAGATGGTCTGAGAACACGACCTATAACCAGCTGTTACCACTGTGCTCTAAGTCATCTTAACCTCAGATGTTGTCATTTCCTTACTCATAAAATTCTTTCCGGAATGGAAATGAATGGCTCCTAAAGGGTCTCCTGGAAATTATGTAGTGATCTTCCTCCTAGCAATCTATGTCACCTCTTATTCCCATTTCTGAATAGGTGGTCAGCAACTCATATTGTGCGAAAAGGTGAATTTCAAAAACATTTATTAGATTTTTGAGAAAGCTGTGCATAAATAACTAAGGCAAACAAAATGTGGTATCTTGTAGTCTACCTTGGAGTATACCTGCCTTTTACCTGACAGCCATTGAAGAGTATTCCCTTTCATTTTTTTCATCACAGAAGATCCAGTTTGTGCAACATAAGTGTTAAGAACGAAAATCCAACACCTCTTAGTTTTGATTGTTGCTTTTGCAGGCTGAAATTTCTACAAATTTAGTTTATTCACTTTCAAAATGTTCAAAATACTTTGATACTTTGATTTATAGGGTTGGATGACATCACGTGAAGCAGAAAGTGTTTGTCAAAGGGAAGATATAATATGCTGTTTAACAAGATCAAGGAACTCTGTCAAAAGATGTGGTATATATTAACAACATCCTTAGGTTTTGAAATGCGACTTTCAGTGTAAATTCCTATTAGGGTGGAAAGCTCCTCAGTTCAGGCATTTTAAGAAAGAATAGGTAGTCCTCATTTTGTCAGGATTAAGTGTTGGGGCCCTGGCCACGTGCTGCCTAGGAACAAAGAGACTACAAGGGGAGTGACCAAGAAGACTGAGATTCGCGGGCTTTATGCGTTAACCAATCAGGACCGAGTATTTGTTGCATAATCGGAAAACTATAACCAATGATAAGTTCACCCTTACCGGATGTTCCCGGACACTGGGACCAAAGGGCATATAAAGATGTGTGAGAGGGGAAATAAAGGGATTTGAATCTACACCACGTTGATGTGTACTTTCACCCCGGACTCGCGCCGTAACCGCGGGCTCCGGCAATTAAGTTCCAGAAATTAGGTTTTATCTTTAACCACCTTTCAGTTGATTTTTTTGTCAGCAATGAAAACAGAAATCCTCAATGTAGCTGAACAACACACTTGGAAAGAATAAATATTAAAAACAATCACAGTGGAATGATGTGAAACTCAAATGGACAGTTACATTCACCACTGCTGCCAAGTCCTATTTACATCAAAATGGATTGAAAAAGAACTGAAAATTATATCATGGGATAGATGGGCAAAATTATTCAGCTGCTAAGAATGGAGTAGTATTACTTCATTCACATTTGCAAGCTTAATTAATTATCTCAGAGTTAAAATTAATTTTAACTATTTGCTCATTAATCCATGGGAACAAAAGACACTGGTTGAACATACCGTTAGTGGTTTTTTTCATGGTTTCTATCTGATCTTCAGAACCATCATAAAGAATACAAATACTCATAGTGAGTTTGATAAGATAAAAATATGACTTGGTGATTTAGATGTTAGCAAACAAAATTTCCCACTTTTAATGAAAAAATATGACTACAATTTTGGTGCTGCAAAAGTGCCCAGGTGACTTCAGGTTCATCCGACTGTAAAATAACACAGCGGTTGGGTGGTAGTGGACAGCCAGCATCTTAAAGGTCTCTTGGAATCAATATGCTAACATGAGTCATAAGATTAATGTGGTTATTTGGTCAAGGAAATGGACTTGGAATTAAGACATCTGCATGCAATTCCAGGGTCTTTTACATTGAGCTTAAATATATTTTCTGACTGCCTATGAATAGTCCTTTCATTTCCGTGCCCTTTTTCTGTCTTATGTGGTTGTAATCGATTAAGGGTAGAGTTGTTGTGGAGAGAAACATTTCCTATTTTCTCAGCAAGAGGGAGAAGTGATATGCATTGCTCTGCAACAGGTATGTCATACAGGAAAGACTATATGAAAGTTACAAGTCATTTTTTAATGACTTGTTTCTTAAAAAAGAAACTGATCTTGATATTGGTAAAGAAGGTGTATGAGCATCATTTGAGTTCTTTCTATCCAAACATTCTAAACTCTGAAGTCACTGAACTCAAAAGTAGAGTTGTTGGTTGTGGAAAAATTAACTAAAACATTTGTAGTATTTTTAAGCAAGCGTTTTTTGTCCACTAATTCTAGACTGATCTACTATGAGCTTGGACTTAGCCAAATCCTAACTGCAAATTAAGTTGTAACTTCTGATACTTTGGGAACGTAGATATAAGTAGCAATCAACAACTGTGATTTTGTGAAACTGTAAGATTTCAAATTTTCTTATTTTCTAACAAACCTCAATTTCAGATGTTTTATATACCAAAGGTCTATTTACAAAACTACTACAACAGGAAATTCCCACCCACCACTAACTTGCCAGCAAATATCATTATTATTACCAAGAATTAATGAAAGTGAAAGACATTCAAACATCCAAATTGCTGGAAAACAGCTTTCAGCTCACTACACGTAACCTCAATGAAAACAAAAAAAGAAAGCCTTTATGGAACTTGACACACTGACCCATCAGCATAATAATTACATATCCGAAAGTTATCAATTTTAGATATGTCTCTCAATGAGAAGGAAGAATCACAGATTTGTAGGGGTTGGAAGGGACCTCAAGAGATCATCGAATCCAACCCCCTTGCCAAAATCAGGTTCCCTAAAGGAGGTCACACAGGTAGGTGTCCAGATGGGTCTTAAATATCTCCAGAGAAGGAGACTCCACAACCCCCTGGGCAGCCTGTTCCAGTGCTCTGTCATCCTCACCGTGAAAATGTTCTTTTGCACATTAATGTGGAACTTCCTGTGGTCCAACTTGTGACACTTGTCCTGTTCCCACAGGCCACTGAAAAGAGGTTGGCCATCTGCCTTTGTCTCCCACAATTCAAATATTTATAACCATTGATGAGATGCCCTCTCAGTCTTCTCAAGGCTGAACAGCCCCATCTCACTCAGCCTTTCCTCATAGGAGAGATGCTTCAGGCCCTTAAGCATCTTTGTGGCCTCCGCTGGACTCTCTCCAGGAGATCCCTGTCTGTTTTGTAGAGGGGAGGGAGCCCAGAACTGGACACAGGACTCCAGGTGAGGCCTGACCAGGGAAGTGTAGACAGGGACGTAAGTCACTTAAAATCTTTGTGTATCTACAGTGATCACTTGGGGATGTCCTCCATGCATCACCTAGTGGAGTTCTGTAGTCTTCTGGACTGGCAAAGCTCAACCATAGCGCTACACATGACACGAGGTTCTCTGTGTTAGAAATGGAAACTTGTGAACTTGCACTTAGATCAGCAACTGCCCTGTGAGTTTAGACTCACCGTTAACAAATCAGAATTTGAGTCTGCCTCTCTCAGTCCAAAGACAAAGCAAAACTAGACAATATATTTCTCTAATCAAGGAAGAGTTTAAACTTAAATGAGAAGACCCACATTTCTGCTTTGAAGCTGCATACCAATGCTTGGTATTGAAGGCATCAATTAGATTGCCTGTAGCCTTGGCAGTTCTGGAGGAACAATACCAGATACACTTGGTCTGTCAGTATGCCCCAGTCAGACACTGGCAAAACTAGATGTTCCCTGGAAGGGCAGGGGAAAGTAGTCAAACCTGTCTGCACAAAAATGTAGTTGTGCATCTGTAAATGGACTCAAAAATACAACTCAAACCTCCAAAGGGCTGATTAGAGCAATTAGATTTTAATTGTTTTCAAAGGAATGTTTACATTTTGTGGAATTAATGAAGAGTCTGTCATTCTTTAAGCTGTGGCTCTCAAGTTTTCTATGAAATTTTTTCCAACTCATCAGCAAAGTAGCAACCACTTTGTATCAACCTTCTGTGCACGTCTTTGTCAGGGTCTCCTTTGGTGTAAATTCAACTGACTAAATTTGTAGGTCACACAAGCACTGAAGTGGTAAACCCATACAAAGTTGTAAAGAAACCTGAGTAACAAACTTTAAGGAAACTTGAAATATACAAAGAGATTTTTTGTACTATATCTGAATAAGCATCAGCACAGGTACACCATGTGACCAAGAAGCTACATTTATCTTTCTGTTTGCTGAGAACCAATTCCATTTAAATATGTGGTGGTTTAATTCAGAGCTTTAGTCTTTTAATTTCTCTTAGGAGAGTGCTTTGATACCAGTTTATCTGACAAGGCAAAACTTTAATAAATGAGGGAAAGAGCTTACCAGACAGAAGTATAATCAGTACACAGTGCAATTAGTCAAAGCTTTGTATCTACTAAAAAAGACAACTTCTAACACAAGAAATGCTCATTTTCTGTTTTACAAAATTCACACTTAAAAAGCTTTACTCAATTATACAGAAAAAAACAAACCCACCAACTCTGAGGAAGGATTTGATACAGTTTAGCAAATAAGAAGATATAGCAAAAATAGAACAGATTGATTTTTCTCATTCAAAACCACTTTAGATGTAGATGTGAAAGCAACTCATCTGGATAGTGCTCTTGTAGACCCCAGGACTGGGTAGGAATAAGAGGTAACAATACTGCCAAGAATATTTCCTTATGAGAAACAGTAGCTTCTGATAGTCCAAAACCAATATTAGGCTTTGCTGCAGTATATATAGTAATAGGTGTGATAGCCTAAAGACTTTTCTACCATAGTCACTGAACTGAAAAGACACTATTCAGTTTTAAACATAGTTTTCTTAAATAACAGGGTCACTTAAAAAGAGCTAGAAGAGCAAACAAACAACAAAAGGATATTGGATTGAGTTACCATGGTTGGTTTGATTGATTAAAAGTATATCTATAACTAAAGTTCTCCAGCCTGACTCATTTCCCATCAGATTTCTCTCCTCTAGGGAGAATGTCATTTTTCGTTAAGAGTTAAATCAGGATAGTAACTGGTAAGCAAGTGGGAAGGCAAAACAATGACTCAGAATAACATCCCACTGCAAGCATTTGAGGGCAGTTTGAATATGAGTCACTGAAAAGGCTAGTTCAGCCTCCTGAATTCACCAAATTATTTTTTAATGGGCTGAGTAAAAAAAAACCCAAAACCAGGCTAAACAACAGAAATTCAGTCAGAAGTGTAACTCAAAATGGAAAAGTAATGGAAGGACTATTCAAAGGACTGAAAAAGAAATAGAGGAGAGAGGTCTCTTTACCTAACAGTGAAGTTCAGATGTGATTGACATTTGTGTATTCATCCTGGTGTTTTAAATACCTTTTTCTTCAAGACAATGCTTGAAATCATTATTAGATTAAATAAAATTTTCCTTTGAAGAAAACTCCCTATTTAGTCTGTTCATCACCAATCACAGCACCCAAAAATGGAAGAACACAGACACACTTGCTAGCTAAGAACAGCTGGTCCAGAAGATATCAGATTTTGCCTGAAGACAAGAAGATTGGGTAGCATAAGAGATGAAGGATGAAAGATGATAGCCAAGAAGCTGTCATCTATTCCTAAGAAATGGATTCTGTAACACCAAAAGTCCTCAGAACTGGTTTCGACACTTGAGGCCAGACAACACTGACTGTTTGTGACCACATCACATAGTATTTGGCTCAGGAATTTTTTTTTCCCTCCATGAGGAAAACCTAACTTGGGGTGGGCATTTTTCATTTGTGCTTTCTAGTTTATGTTGCATGCAACAGCGTGAGGAATATGTTGCAGCCAATCAGAATAGTGCTATTTCATATCAAGAAACTGAATGCATCACATGATCTCTGGTATGGCATAAGGGCACCAGAATGTTCAGAGGTGGCAAAGCCTGGTGGGAACATAACGTTGGAAGACGATGCACGTTAGAAGGCGCTCAGATTGGAGAAGTCTTGCCCATGCTGCCTATTGAGAACAGTCTCTGGAATAAGTATCTTCTGATATCTGCCTAGTGGTGTCTCAGAGGATATTCACTGGAAATGAAAATGGTATTTGAGGCTGAACAGAAGACAGTGTGTTTCATTCACTATGCAGGAGCTGGACAGGGGAGGCAGGGCCACCAACATCACCATCATCACATTGCCCTATCTCCAGGATCAGAGGAAAACTATCTTGGGTTTTCTTGCAGTGCTCTGGGATATATAATTATTCTTCCTAGCGATGCTGGAGGTACACTTTGGATTGAGAAGAATGCTTCCGCTTTGCTAGCAACTTCTGCTGTGGGAAATACATGCTATGCAGCACATTGTCATTGTATTGGCAAAGTAAACCAGATATGAATAAAATTGAGAAAACCCATAGAAATATTTATTTTCATTTTGTATGTAATTAAGAATCACATGTCAAGGACATAAAGGCTTAACAAAGTGGAAACTGATTGTCCTACCCCAAGGAACAGGAATCTTACACTAGGAATTCTCATGTGTACATTAAATTTCCACTAACATCCAGAAAGAAATTGTAAGAACAGCCTTTTAGGAAGAAGTAATTTTGCATGATAGTTCTTTTGTTCAGTGTGCACCTGCAGAGAGGAAGAAGAACCAATGCTGACAAGTCATGAAGGTTCTCAAGAAGGAGAGTGTTGGTTGGTTTCTCTCTCTCTCTCATCCAGATACAGACTGAGATGGAAAGACCAAGCCAGGAAATGGTGAACCATGAAAATTTAAGCTGAATATAGGGAAAAACAACAAAGTGAAAAAACCCCAAGAGTAAAAAAAATGGACAAACCATCTGAATACAGTGGAAATAAAGCACTAACATCCTGCATGTATGAAAGAATATCTTACATGCAAGTGAAATAAATGGGAGAGCAAAAATTATAATCAGACATAGGCAATAAGTCAGGCTCAGCTTGCTCCTCAATAACAGCATCTGTTTTCTATGCAGCTGTTTTCATGACACTTATAGGAACTTAATATATTCAATATATCTTCCCTCCAGGGGAAACAAACAGACATACCACATACAGTGTGTAATCATGACATTTATTATTATATTTAAAATTATATATATTTCATTATCTCAGCAGTGAAATCTTCTTGATGCAGTTAACACAATGAATTATGGCTGAAGTTTTTTACAAAAGCAATCAAGATTGGCAATGATGGTTTATAGTGGTTAGGAAAGAAATCTTAGAATCATAGATTCAAAGAATATATTGAGTTGGAATGTGTTGAGTTTGAAGAGAACCATAAGGATTAAGCCCAGCTAGGATTTACAGAATTCTTCTGATTATGGTTCATTGGGGTTTTTTTTCCCTTACAAAAATAGTCTAAGCAAGCAATCTAATACAGACATACTTTACAGATAATGAAGACAGTTCAAGTATTATCAGAGCAAACTTTTTCATAAATACATAGATCATATATTTACAAAATTCTGAAATTCCAATTCTGGTTGAAACTGGACAATGTGATCAGAAAATATTGGGTAAAGGCAGTCTCACATACTAAGGCATACATGAATCTATGACAAATCTTGGGTACAGGATCCTCACTCAACTATGCATTCTGGGTTCTGGCCTTACATCGTGATATTTTCAAGTCTATTCAATCCAAATCTGAGTAAAAGATCAGAAATGCAATCACACTCTAAAGTTTCTGTAAAAATACACAATCACAGTATAAAAGTTCGCAGCTGGGTAAGGAATCTAGTAGGGTGTTCCTCAGAAAAGAACAAGAAACACTGGAACTTTAGTTTCTCAACAGATGTTCTCTGAGATCAGGATAATGAAATCAGTTTGCAAAGTGAATTTAGCAATCAGAAAGCTGTATCTGTTTAAAATAAAATCATCTCATCTCAGCTTGTCCATACATACTGCAACACAATTATATATCATAACTTCAGAGGTGCAGTTATAGTGAGGCTGAAGGTTTTTGATATGTATCTTAAATAATGAGTTTGAGTTTCACTTCACACTATGCCAGACCTGACCTTCAGTGGTCCTGCTCCAAGGGTTGCAGGTTAGCAGCTGGGGAATAAAGCTGACTGGTATGTTGCTCATACATCACCAGCTATAAAAACTCTTAATTATTCTTGCCCAACAAACTGACTAGGTTTAAGACAGTAATTTTTCTGTATGTTAGGAATACCAGTGATGTGATTTTAAACATTATTTTAGAAATTTCTTATTGTAAGGATATGGTTCACAATGCATTTATGAAATCATTCATATTGCCCTTCCAAGTCTTCTGGAAAATGCTATTTTTGTAGCAGCACATAGACCTAGAGACCTAGGATCATAGACCTACACAGACATAGAGATCCCAGCCTTAATATCCCCTCTGTATTTCAACGCATGAGATATTCTAAAAACACACAAAAGTAAGGGCAAAAAAGACTGCCTCAACAGATCTTGCAGTTGACTTAAGTATGATCTAGTCCTGCCTTTGAGGCAGTTTTTAGCACTTTTTTTGCTCTTTTGTAACTGTGCATGAGAGAAAATGTTGCGTGCTCGGTTGGACTTGTTTTGAAGGCAATGTTCCATGCTAGAGGATATGTGAACATCTGCCACTAGCATCAATGA
Organism: Heliornis fulica; assembly: GCA_013399135.1. Classification (NCBI taxonomy): domain Eukaryota; kingdom Metazoa; phylum Chordata; class Aves; order Gruiformes; family Heliornithidae; genus Heliornis; species Heliornis fulica. Next base: position 36,653 of record VXBZ01003932.1, read on the forward strand.
AGTTGTGTGATTAATTAATTAATGCTTAATGTACCTTTAAAGATGGAAAGTGTTATGTGCTATTATTGCTTATGATGAGTGTTTTAAATTAAAACCTCGCTGCTAATTCATGAAATCTCAGAATGTCTCTCCTGCAGAACCGTTAAAATATTGGAAAAGTTAACTGTTTACTTAACAGGTTACTTCTGTAAACACTTCTTTTTACTTAACAGATAAACAGAAAATAACATCAGGTTATTTGTTTTCAAAACTTAATCTATAAGATCTTTAGATTAAACAGAAGAAACAAGAGTTAAAATTGTATGCTTATGAATTTTACTTATTGTGTGATATGAATTTTACTTATTGTGTGATATAATTTTTTACTTTCTTTACCTCTAATAAATATTTTCCATTTCCACATAGCATATCACTTTTCAATGATAACTAAATACAGCATCAACACATTTCAGTTGAGTTAACTGGTACCAGGATCAAATATTCTCTATCACTCTTTGTCAAATGGCAAGGGTAACAAACTCCTGACTGGTTTAATGACCTGGAGTACACAGAGCATGCCAGTGCATTGATTTTGAATATTTATTGGAATAATGTACACACAGGAAAGAATTTTGATAATTTAATAATCCTTTTTTTTTTTTTCTGGGGGGCGGAGGGGAGGGAGGTGGTGTAAAAATGGGCTTCATTTCAAGATCTCACCATTATCCATGTCAAGAAGTGGGAAGATAAATATTTTTTTCATTCTAAGAAAGACTAAGCATTAATTTCCCCAGGGAGCATCCTTACAAGTAATTTATACAGTTTATAAATCAACTTTAACATTTGCTCCCATTCTAGAGGCTATTAGCTACATTGATTCACATGTTGCTGCTGTATTGTCCTACTAAGGTTGTTGATGAAGATTTTATTTTTTTGCCTAGATTTTCTAAGCTTTTGCTTTTTCAAAATTCTACTTTTCAGAGTTCCTCTGATTCATTTCCACAGAGGCATTCAAGTCCTACTTCTGAAATTATACGGAAAGAAACAAATATAGCCCTATTTTCAAATTAGTATGTCTCTATCTTTCCATTAGAAATTTTATGAGTATCTCTGCATTTCATATCTACAAATGTGAAATGTTTGAAAGTGGAATTTGGGTAGTGCCTGGCTCTAGCAAGACACAGATTTTTGCCTGTCACATTCTTATTTTGTCTCCCAAGTAGATCAAGCAGCCCAGTAAAATCTTTCTTAATTTTCACAAGGCAAGAACTCTGGGGTTTGAGGGATGCTCTCTCTAAACGTGCTGACAGGGGTGACTGCACAGTGTTGCACACACGCACTCACACACTCAACGGCAGCCTGTTGTGTGATGAAATGGCTGAGCAATAATAGACTTGCAGAGGGGATACATCTGCTAATGGTGATTTGTTGTTCTGCTTCCTTCTCTTAAGAAAGTAATGGCTTGGGAGGAAAGGGAGGTCATGTGGCAGCAGGGAAGATATTTGGAAAGAAGATGGTCAGAGAGTCAGGATCCCTGGGGAGATGGTGTGGGGAGGGGTGTTTAACAGGGAATTGTGGTGGGTAGGTGGTTGAGCACCGCTCTGACATTCTGCAGGAGGCAAAGACAGCTTAGCTGATGGCCTAAGCGGTGATGCACTGTGCATACACCTACAGAAATTTCTGCACAGGGATGTGGCATCAAATCATTCAGTAACCACATAAACTAAACTGATGGTAGTAATTATGAAAATGCCCATGTTAGGAAGTGGTAGATAATTTCTCCATCATACTTCCTCCCAACAGGAAATTAAATTTCCTTAACTAAGCACTACCACTGCTGCTTCAAAAACATTATACTTGTGCTAGTCTAATAACTATTTCACAAATAAATGTAACTGACATATTAATTTTAATATGTAAAGTAAATACTCAACATATGTAAAGGAAAATACTTTTAATAATTATTTTTGAAAATGTGGCTATGTAGTGAAGTCATGATGTCACTTCTTACAATACTTGAACAAAAGGAAAAAGAACTAAGATTAGAATAACTAATACTTATCTACATTCACTGAATGAATGCTTTAGCTGCCTAGATGAAAGCAAGATTGTGTATTGTTATAGTTGCTGAGATCATGCCTTCAGTTGCAATGTAGACATAACATAAGACCTCCTGTGAAGAGATAAATCAAACTCTGGAAGTCAAATACATTTCATTTCTCAGAAATGTTTCAGATGATTTGCAATTATAAAATTTGCACAGTAGGACTGCTGCTTCAACAAGATATGCTGTGCTACAACAGAACCCTCTGAAAAGGGAAAACAAGAATAAGAAGTTATTTTAAATTAGAAAAGACATGCTAAAACAAGAAACTGTTCTAAAACGACACTTTCAGGCAAGCACAGATCAAATAATCTGTTCAATTTTAAACTATATCTTGAAAAGAAAGCTAGGGGAAAGTACCTTTTCTTTCCTTGGTTGTTTGTGTTTTGTTTTGTTTTGTTGTTTTTGTTTTTTTTTGGGGGGGGTTGTTTTTTGGGGTTTTTTTGTTTGTTTTTTTTCCTGAACAGAAATCTGAATGATTTGACTCAAGGATACTTCATGCCACAGAATGCATAAACATATCTGCCACTGTGATTAAGTTTATTGTCACATTAAGTGTAGTTGTACCTATTATTGGTACTAATGCAATATTTTTTATATTTCCTTTTTCTAATTACACAGAGGGCAGTACAACACATGCAGAAAAATCTTTCTTGCAATGGAATACAAGTTACAGTGAATTTATGATGGAATATAACAGATTTCATATAACTGTTTTCAGTGCCAGGCTATAAAATGATATATTAATTTACTGTTTCACACATTTTTCTCATCCTTACATTAGACAAAAATGTGAGGCTAGTAAAATGTACTTGAGGTCAAAGGACAAAAAATAAGATAACAGTCTGCTCTTAATTGCCAACTAATAATTACTACAGCTGGATGACAGATGCATATTAGTAAGATGTATAAGTTACCTCTTGACAGGTTAAGCTACAACATTATCTTTTTTTTGACTCAAAGCTGGATGGTATAGGGTTCAAAAGCCACTGAACTCTTTTGTAACACAGCACTTCAAGCTAAAAGTAGTCTGAAGTGTTTTCTCATCCAGCTTAAAATCTAAACCACATCCTCCATGGGACAGTGCCTTCTCCCTGAAAGCAGAAATTCAACGCTATTAGGCACCTACAACCACTAAAATGAGGCATGTTTTAACACACAGTAATTCATACAGGAAATATAATACAGAAATAAGAAATAACCTAAACAAGACAAAAATATTCCTTTCATATGCCCAAGGTGACAAATATAGTTATGTCATGTTTAACAGGAGTCTGATCCATTATCTTCTGAAGCCAGTGGAAATTATCTGGCTTTGCTGAGACTGAATGGGACTCACAGAGCACTATGGACTTTTCAATATAATATTAGGTCACTTTGCCTAGTAGTTAAATTCATAAAAATTCATCACAGTAGAAGAAAAACTAATTAGTGAGAAGCACTCTGCTCTTTGAAAGAAATTACTTTAGTTACTCAAAGCTATTTAAGATGAATTTCATGTAGTTTCACGAACTTTCAAACACCAGCTAAGGTCATAGAAGTGTTACCATTATTATCTTGCACTAGTAAAATACAGTTCTGCAATGTCAATCCTTTTAGAAATGTCAATTCTTTTAAAAATGCTGCTGCTTAATCTAAGAATGAGATGGACAATAGCAAGAGCTGTTGTGGTGGGTTGACCCTAGGTGGAAGCCAGGTGCCCACCACAACTGCTCTATCATTGTCCTAGTCAGATGGACAGAGGAGAGAAGATATAACAAAAGGCTAGATAAGGATGAGGAGAGATCATTCAGCAATTACCATCATAGGAAAAGCAGATTCAACAAGAGCAACAACATAAATCTAATTTATAACCCAAGCAAAACAGAGTAGGACAATGGGAAATAAAACCAAATCTTAAAACACTTTCCCCCACCTCACCCTTTATCCCAGGCTTATATAGCCTTAATAACCTTTTACAAGGATATAACCAGGTGGATGGATGATGGTAGGGCAGTGGATGTGATTTTCCTTGACCTCAGTAAGGCATTTGATCTTAGTGGACAAACTGAGGAAGTGTGGCCTGGAGGGTAGAGTAGTGAGGTGGATTGAAAGCTGGTTGAAGGGAAGAAGCCAGTGAGTTGTCATTAATGGGACAGAGTCTGGCTGGAGGCCTGTAACCAGTGGAGTCTCTCAGGTGTCAGTACTGGAACCAGTATTGTTCAACATATTCATTGAGGCAATAGAGTACACACTCAGCAAGTTTGCTGATGACACATAGCTGGGAGGGGTGGCTGACACCCCAGAAGGTTGACAACCTAGTCTGACAACCAGAAGGTTGTGCTACCATTCAACAAGATTTAGACAGGCTGGAGAGCTGGGCAGGGAGAAATTGGATGAGATTGAACAAGGGCAAGTGTAGGGTATTGCATCTGTGAAGGAACAACCTCAGGTACCAGTATAGGTTGGGGACTGGCCTGTTGGAGGGCAGTGTAGGTGAGAGGGAGTTGGGGGTCCTGGTGGACAGCAAGATAACCATTAGCCAACAATATGCCCTTATGGCAAAGAAGGCCAATGGCATCCTGGGGTGTATTAGAGGGGAGGTAGCTAGTGGGTCAAGAGACATCCTTCTTGCCCTCTACTCTGCCCTGGTGAGACTGCACCTGGAGTATTGTGTCCAGTTCTGGGCCCCTCAGTTCCAGAAGGACATAGAACTCCTTGAAAGAGTCCAGCACAGGGCCACCAAGATAATGGAGTGGAATACCAATCTGGGCAGCCTGTCCCAGTGCTCTGTCACCCTCATTGTGAAAAAGATTCTCATTACTTTCACATGGAACTTCCTATGTTCAGCTTGCACCCATTGCCTCTTCTCCTATTACTGTCCATCACTGAGAAAAGCCTGGCTAAATATTATACTGGGTGATCTGTTAGTTCTCTTAATTATTTTTTTTAAGATTGAATATTTTTCCCCATTGATTCTTTTGGTCTGCAGACTCTTATTCTGAGGAAAGAAAACAACACACGCTCAAAACATTGGGATTTATTAGAGTCATTCTTTAACTCTTCCTGCTATTTGCTTTTTATGATCTTTACAGTTATTTAGCTTAAATAATAGGCATGGCTATGAAGCAATAGAGATATTTTCTGGTATTCACAATGTTTTTCTCACTTGGGGCAGTATTATGATTTTTAAGCAATGTTTCTAAATTTGGGGTTAATTAACAATAGATTAAAATATCACAAAGTGTCATGTGTGCATTTTATTTTTATTTTACTGATGAATACAATGACAAAACTGTCTTATCTTCTTTTAGGTTGCCATTTAATCCTTTTTAGTTATGACTCATACATTAAAAATAAACAATCAATATTTATGTGTATCCTGAGTGTGCTCTTATAAGGAAAGATAAAGATGTCCTCTCAGAAGATCTAGATCATTCTTTAGGCAAGTTATTTTTATAAAATGACATATTTTTGTGTAAGTGGAGATCCTACTACTGTGGGAATATTTGACTGCATGCAATCTTGGCATTGATTCCAGCCACCTCAGGCAGAGTTATTTATTATAATGCTTATCAGTGCACTATAACTAGTAAAGGGCAAGGTTTCCTTCTTTTTGGCCTAATGTAACAGAAAGCTTTACATCTTTATTTTTGTTTTAATATAACCATCAGATTATGCCTCACTTCTAAGAGCTCTAGAAGTATTTGGATAGGCCTGTGCTGTGGATTCCAACCAAGGCACTTCTGCTACTGAACACTCTAAACTCGATTCGAAAACAATGATAATGTAACAGTATTTTTTATGTCTATGAAATAAAACTGACACTAGGCAAACGACTAAATACATATACATAATTAACAATAGTATACACTGATTTGTAAAGATTTCAGTCTAATCTGCTCCTTCCACCAGCAGCAGTTTAAAAATGCTTAGATTTTGTACTTCAATTCTGACTATATAAGAAGAGAAATAAAAGCATGTAGTACTTTTTCTAGTAGTGGATCTCTATGCTGTTTGTTTTAACTTGTGGCTGGCAAGACAGAAAACTTGTAAAACAGGATTTTTGATGCTATAATCTTATTTTGGTTTCTGCCCTGTCTGCTGGTGAGGACGCACCCACACAGCTTGGCTCATTACCACTAAGTATAACTGATTCATTTTCAATGGAAAAAGTGGCACACCACTATAAATTAGTCAACTGGAGCTATAATTGAAACTAAGTAGAGCACATGAAAGAGTTGTTTTGAATGCCCAGATAAATCCACTTGACTTTCACTACTAGCATCTGACAAAGCTGGGAAATACTCTGGTGCTATAAAAGCTTAAGACATGCAAAAGCCTTTGATGCCTTATTTGTTGGAACAAGTAGTGGAAAATACTATCTGTTTCAGAGCGGGAAGATGAACAGCATGAAATGTGATGAGTTTGGTTTGCACAGGGTTATATATGACTTTTATTTAGTGAATTACAGTAAATAGAAGCTCCAGAAATTTTTCTTGACTTCAGTTTAGCACTACCAGTTCTAACCACCACAGGATCCTGGGAAATAGGCTGTACTTTGCATTGATGACATTAATTAGAGTGTACTGTGGTACACTCATATACACTCATCATATCAATGATCAGTATCTGTAGATGCACTACAATCTTCCTATCTCTGGTGGGAACTAACACAGGTACTGTCTCACCAGGATTACAGATGACTGTTCCAGGAAGGTATTGATTCAGTTTGCCTGAATTCCCAGTCACCAAAGGGAAAGAAGTGATTCTGAAGACCTACAGATGCAGAGCCAGTCCATCAAACATAGCTACTTTCTTTTTTTTTTAAATGACTACACTGCAGATGCTGTCAACATATATTTTGCTTGAATTTCTCAGCAGAGTTATACTTGTGAGACAGGCAATCACCCTGTCGAAAGCAACAACTTTAAGTATCAACAGTCAATAATAAGTGCCAGAGTAACTATTAAAAAAATGGGGAGCTTGATGATAAGCTGCATTGCTATTAAGAAAAATAGAACAGTTTGGGTTGGAAGGGGACTTTGAAGATCATTTAGTTCAACAGCCCACCCCCAAAAATCTGGGACATCATCAACTAGATCTGGTTGCTTGTAGCCCCATACAACTTGATCTTGAATGTTTCCAGGTATGGGGCATTTACCACCTCTCTAGACAACATGTTCCACTGTTTCACCACAATCACCATAAAAAATGTCTTCCAAATATCTAGACTGAATGTACTGTATTTAGTTGTATGCAGAATGTACCATAACCTTTTGTCCTATTGCAAGTGGCCCTGCTAAAAAGTTTGTCCCCATCTTCCTTGTATGCCCCCTTTAAGTTTTGAAAGCTGCAATGAGGTCACCCCAGACCCTTCTCTTCTTCAGGCTAAACAACACCAACTCTTACACCCTTTCCTAATAGGAGAGGTGCTCCATCCCTCTGATATTTTGGCGGCCTTCCTCTAAACCCTCTCCAACAGGTCCATGTCCCTTATGTTGAGGTCTCCATAGCTGGATTCCTTCCTGGCTCATGTCCAGCTTTTCACTCACCAGGACTCACAAGTCCTTCTTCTAAGGGCAGTACTTAGTCCATTCAACTTCCAGCCTGTATAGATGGTAGGGGTTGCCCAAAACAGGTGCATGACGTTGCACTTGACCTTGCTGAACCTCAGATTGACATGGGCCCACTTCTCAAGCTTGCTGAGGTCCCTCTGGAGTGCATTCCAACCCTCAGACATGTCAACAACACCACTAATATTGGTATCACCTTCAAACTTGCTGAGATTGCACTCATTCCCACTGTCTATGTCATTGATGAAGAAATTACACAGTACATGTCCCAAAAGGGTCCCCTGAGGGACCACTGATCAACATCTAGACATTGAGCCATTGACCACTATGCTGTGGATGTGACCATCCATCCATCTTCTATTTAGAACTAAGAGAATTTTTAAATGGACTTAATTGCTCTTTATGCAGGATTTAGCACACAACTAAATCCCAATATGCTCTACCTAGACAATCCTTATGGGGAGTCCTATGAAAGAAAGGTGAGGTTGTGGTAAACAGCATTCTGAAGAATTTTCCTCCTGATAACAGTATGCTGAGGCATTTCTTTCTCAGACTTATTTCTATCTGTCCTCCTCTTATGAATTTCAGAAGCATTATCTTTGATTAGAAGTACTTACATATGATCTCTATGGTAATAATAGCTGTTAATTATGCAAATAAAATTGTTTTAAAGTATTACAGAAATCTATGATGTTGGTATAAGAGTATTTTTATTGTGATTTACATATTTTAGACTTACTGTAATTTGTGTTTGTTGTTCTGAATCTACCTTTTTGAAGCTCTGCTGGTCTAAATTCAATTTTTCCTCAAGGACGTTATAGCCAGGAAATATTTACATTGATATTCCAAAGATCATACCTTTTTTATCTCTCTTTCCAAATTTTATACATAGCTTCAGATCAAATGTCTCCCTGCATGCACAGAGTAGAAAAAAGAAATAAAAAGTCTGTAGATATTTGATTGATGTTGGATTTGAAGATCATTCTTCAACAGCACTCTTCACATATCCAGTGTAAGGATCTATCTTCATAAGGGAATAAAACATTATAGAGCAACAGAGGCTGCACTCTTCAGTGGCACAATGATAACCATTCGGGGATGTAAATTCTTCATTCATATTAGACTACAGAAAATAGTAACCCTAAAATACCCTAGACAGAAAATAAAACACATTGAACTTCTTTTACCCTTTCTATATATGCCACAATTATCTTGTCCAAAGGTTTTAAAAATAATGAGCCAGTCCTTTCCTTAGTTCAGTGCTCACAATACCTTTATTGCTAGGTTGCACTAGGAAATGGGCTTTCACATGTAGTCCCACTGATTTCCACTTTCCTTTGTTAGACTTTCTTCCGCCTTTCATTCCTTTGTCCATTCTTATTTCATGTCCTTTTCATCTGAGCACTTCACATCTATATTATTCATAATATTATTACTATTTTTTGCTTTGCATCCTGTGTCTGTCCTTCAAACCCCCTCTCAGTCCATCCTCAGGTCATCAGAAATCTACAGTTAGTATTATCCAAAGCTGAGATCTGCAGACTTAGCAACAAGAAAGGTGATGCTGTTGTCTCCAGAGCCAAAGTCAGTACTCCTCCAACTCAGTATATATCAGCCAAAAACAGGAGCTAGAAGAAAAGGCAGAAATATTCACACCTGACAGAAAACGTTTCCTTTTTTGCAGACATAAGAATGGATTTGGATTGTTTGCAATTGTTGGAAAGTAGTTTTCCTAATTGTACTATTTTTTTTTTCTGTTTAGGATATAACCTCTCCACAAAATAGGACACAATTATGCAAATTATTAAAGTTTGAGAAAGTTAAAAAGTCTCAAAGAGGAAATCTGTAAAATTACTGACATGGTGGTTGTCAGGTGATCAAAATATCTCTATAGCTATACTTTACTACTGTGCGAAAGACCACTCATTAAGTCACACTGAATAAAGATTTATAATCAATATTATTTTACTTTATAAAAATGAAGAATAGGCACATTCATATTCCCCACATGTAGAACAGCATTCCTTAAGTGTCCAACCCCCCTTTTTGGATGAGTCTGTTTGAATTCTTTTGAGGTGCTTCATCATTCAGGTTTTCCAAGAAGAAATCTGCTCTTTGTACAGCATGTGATCTTTATCTGTGTCAGGAAGTGTTTGCTTGGGTTTTGGTTTTCAGTCGGGTTGGGTTTTTTGTTTGGTTTTTTGTTTGTTTGTTTGTTTTGTCTTAGGCTACTGTACAAACTACTTCATAAGGAAATATTGTATAGTAGGAAGATTAGAAATTATAATGAATTTTCTGTTTTCCTCTGCATAAAAACCTCTAAACAGAAAAATCTACTCCCACAGTTGACACAACTAAAGTTAGTTGTTTCTTAACGGCTGAATTCTGATACCACTACATGCTCTGAACATGCCATTAGTTCACAATTAGACTCATCTTCTTCAGGAGGGTGCCACAGTAGTTATCAAAAATGGTTGTCCAAGTATTGACCAAGAAAGAGACAAGTGTGATCTAAGAGTGCATGCAAATGAAATTCAAGCCCTGCAGCTGTAAATGTCATCCTGTGTTTAGCAAAATTTGAATATGGAAGATTTCATTTTCTGCTCTATTTGCTGTCTTGGTGCAGAAGATATTAATATAAATACACTAGGAATAGATGATTAATTTGTTTTGAAAAGTGATATATCCCATGCTTTATTTGCTGACCATCTAGAATCGTATTCTGACACTTTTAAACTCCTGCTGATTAGTATTTTACTTTCCGAACAGTTTCATTGATTTTTGGTCTGGCCCTGAGTCCAGGGAGAAAAGTGCCTAGTATGTGTTCTGATTTGGTTTTGCTTTACATCAGTGATGCAGAGGAAGGAGAACTGATATGTCATTTAAAAAAAAAAAAAAAGTGATGCCAAGTCAGCATGTTTCTTTCCACTCTTCTCCCACTTGCAGAAGAGTCACAAGGGCATATATAGACTTCTGAACTTTGAGAACTCCTTCTTGAACTCTTTTTCTCAGAACATAGCCAGGTATCAAAATGATCTGTCTCCCCCTCTCTCTCTCTTTCTAAATACCAGAGCAACTGCTACTACTTGAGATGCCTACAATGAAGGACATAAAAAACATTAAATTCAATGATGCAGATACAACTTATTTCCACTGTAACCATGGTTTCATGTTTCATCAGTGAGTACTTCTATTGTTAGTACACCATTCTAAAGGCAAAGAGGAAAGCAGCAGGTCTTTCTGATAGGAAGATAGATTTGAATCCAACATGACAGAATGTCTAACATAAGGAACACACAAGACTTAAGGGACTGTATCATCATTCTCATTATTGCCAAGACATTCCTGAATCAGTGAAAAAAAATCACATGCTTGAAAGCACTACATGCCTGAACTGATTCCTAATACTTTGTAAAATACTCTGAAATGATTAAGGCTGCATCATGCAGTGAAAAGCTAAACTAGGGCAATATACAGAGATATAAAATATCTTCTGATACATCATTAGCATTGTATAGGCCCATCAAATATTTTCTTTCAGTCATTTGATTTAAGAAGTAGTTTAGAATTAATGAATTTAAATTATGTTCATTCCTATTTAGACATTTTATAGCAGGTCATATTAATACATTTGGAAGATATTTCTGTTCCTCTTGAAATTTTATCTGAAACTGGGAAAACTGCATCTTTAATCCCCATAGTTGGTATCTACTTCGAATATAATGGCATGAAATAATGCAATACAGAATGAAAAGTAAAAACCAAGTAGGAAAGTTGTCAGAAGAAAAAAAAAACCCACACATGAATGTTTATTTCCTAGAATTACTATGAAAATACAATATAGTTAGAAGGCTGAAAATTCAGTCATTCAGATGGCAACTAATCCCAAACATGATGATTAAAAAAAAAGGGGGGAGGGAGGGTGGCAGGGGGAGGGTGGAGGAATATTGCCATACCTATATTTTACTAGTCTGTATTTTTAAAATTCCTTTTTTGAGTTACCTATAATAGGGTCACCAGAGTTGACTCTCTCAAATCAAACAGAGTCAGGGTAGTAACTTCGTAAGAAAGTTTTATCCCTTTATGTATATACCAATGGAAGTCATGACAGACTCTACAAAAGTAATGTGTTTAGAAATTCTGCCACAGGGTCTTCTGTTTGTCATCTGCAGAAGAGGTCTGAGCTGTGGGGCAAACAGTTTTTATGAGACTCAGAACCACTGACAGACAGACTGTGGTGTCTCTCTTGATTTTAACAGTCACATTTTGGCAGTGATGTTTGCCAACATGTAGATAATGTATCTTTAGGCCAGTCTACCTTCTGTAAAGTTTACTATTTTAAGAAGAATTTTGGACAACTATTAGATGCTAGGCAACTCTTTCTCATGCTACTTTTACTTTTTGTCCTAATTACCTATGGTTGATATCATAATTTCAATCTCCTTGGAACTGTTTCATCCAGGTGCAGATGCACTGATCCACATTTAAAAGGAAACAAAACAATATGAAAGAAGCCACTTGTCTATTCAATTATTTTTTCACAAGTATCACTCTAGTTATCTTCTCTCTTTTCTTCTTTCTACTTAGGAGTTCTAGTTAGACTCCAGGTTTGACATGCCTATCATTTCAAATCTCAGTCATAAGATTGCATGAGAATATATTTATTTTTAATGAAAACACAAATCTTTGGGGTTCCATTTTACTCCCCAAAAAGTTGAAAATGCTACCAAATGTAAAAAATACACACACACACACACACACACACACACACACACACACACACATATACATACATATATATATTTATGCAGAGAACCTGAAACACAAGTTCTGAAATTTGTCACAATCAGACAGAGCCAGAGAGGACAGCGTGGACCTCAACCCTGTGCCCTCTGCCATACCACACTTCTGACAGTACTCCTGAGAGCTGGAGGTGAGAGGCTTCCTCATCACACTTCCCTCCCACATGTACCATGGATGTGACTCCTTTCAGCAATAGTATTGCTAGCACTAGCTGCAGAGACCTAGCAACAGCATAGAAGCAGTGATAGGAGAATATAAGCTGCCTCTCTGGAGGTGACAGGATGAATTCCTCAGGTGAATATCTGGCTTGTCCTCAGAGGGCTCCCTCAAGAGACACTGACTTGTGTTGTAGGTCAAGGCCACAAAGGTCAGCTGTGACAAAGCACTGCACGCTGGTAGAAAGAACCAGTGCTGGGAATCACAGGCTGAAATGCACACCCGGTGACAACTCACTCACCACAGCACACCAACATACATCTCTCCCTGACAAAGCTCAGACCCCTAAGGTGCATCCTGACTTTCAAGCAACAAAAATAGCAAAGAAGCTGCATGTACTTCAGTCTCTTATTTAGTTTGTTCCTCATTTATGTGGCTATTTAAAGCATTCAGTCTTTGTGTATAGTCAGTATGAAGTTATTTGTAAAAATAATGTGTGGTAAATTGGCAGACAAGTACAGTTTAAAATATAGACAATCTGTTGAGTGCTGTAGGAGAGGTGCCATAAAATTTCATTTCTTACATTATAATATGTTTAACATTTTATGCAACATAGTACTTCAATAAAAACGGCAAAATTAAACAGTAAAGATTCTTTTAAAATGTCTTGTAAGGAAGAATGCACATAGGGACTGTCAGGGCACCCCAGCTGGGGCTGGGGTGGCAGGGTCTCTCCTGGAGTGGCAGGGTAGGGCTTGGCACCAGGGTGTGTCCCAGTCCCAGGCAGCCCCAGCCCTAGGCATCAGGCACCTCCACAGGGACCAGCTAGGACATGGGCCTGTGGTGGGTCTGGCTAATTGAGGCCCACAGCCTGGCAGGGCAGGGCTGTGGGGAGATGGAGACTGGTCCTTCTGCGGCATCACTGGGCTGACAGCTCTGGGGGCTGACCCGGGGTCTTGGGCTGTGGACTGGGGAAAGGCAGCCCCAGGGAGGGTTGAGAGACAGTCAGGGGTGATGGTGCCCTTGGGGCCCTAATTTATTGAGTTTTCAGTAGAGACAGAAGTATCTATGAACAGTACCACTTTAACCTTTAAGAAAAGATAATCTATAGAAAATCTGTAACTGATAGTCTATAACTCACAGAAAGAACACTTCAGTGTAGTTTTCCATGCTGGAACTCATAGTCTTGTTAACTGGTGAGTTTATGACATAATAAGATTGTGCTGCTTGCACTGAGCTACAGAAGATTGCAAATATAATATGTTTGGAGCCTGAGGGCCCTGAGAGCAGTAATTAACAAATGCTGGTAACTTTCTACTTATATTCACCACTTGTTAAAATTCCATAAAGACTTGGAAAGCAATAATAATTTTCTACACCCAGAAAATAATATGGGGATCAACACACCAAGTTGTTCAAACACATGAAGAAAAGAGAATGTAATTTAATTCTTGACGTTGTAATAAAAAAAAATAATTAAACAGAACATCTAAACACTGTGAAATTCAAAGTCCACTGAGGCTAAAACTCATGCCTGTGCAGAATCAGAATTTCAGGATGTTTCTTTACACCAGTATCTAGCACACAATGTAGTCTCTTTGTGTTGTCATAGTTCTATATTAAAAAATATGCCAAGAAAAGTACCAACTCTACACAACATTCTTACTTCATTTAATTAAACTCAAGAGCTTTAATTTTTAATGAAAGCAAACAGCCTTTTTTTGTTTAGATGTCCATTAGTTACATCTTAAATAATAAATACAGGGGGAACTGAATCGTTGGGGTGCTTTCACTACCTGGAAATTGTTTAGCAAAACACTCAACATATTCTTAAGTTCAAGATCTGAAGAAACTTTTTCCATGTTGAAGTATATGATTTACTATTGCAGAATCACAGAATTACAGAACAGTGCGCGTTGAAAGGAATCTCTGAAAATCACCTAATCCAACCTGCCTGCTAAACCAGGATCACTGAGAGCAGGTTGCACAGGGCTGTGTTCTTGTGGGTTCTGACTATCTCCCAATGAGACTCCACAGCCTTTCTAGGCAGCCTATTCCAGTTCTCTGTCACTCTCAGAGTAATGAAGTTTTGCATTTTAGTGAGTTTGAACTTCCTGTGTTAAAGTTTGTGCCCATTGTCCCTTGTCCAGTCACTGGGCAGCACCAAGAAAAGACTAGCCCCATCCTCTAGACATCTATCTACCCTTTAGATATTTATGAGGATTAATCAGATCTGCTCTCAATCTTCTGCAGGCTGAACAGACCCAGCTCTCAGACTTTTATCATAAGAGAGATGTTGAAGTCCCCTAATCATCTTTGTAGCCCTCTTCCGTAGTTCCTTGCCTTTCATGAACTGGGGAGTCCTGAACTCGACACAGTAATCCAGCTACAGATCCACCAGGGCAGAGTGGAGTGGGATGATAACCTCCTTTGACATGCTGGTCACATTTTTCTTAACGAACCCCAGAATGCCATAGGCCTTCTTGGCCATGAGGATACACTGTCTCAAGAACTTGTCCATCAGTGCTTTGATAACTGAACTCTGATGCTAATGTTAGTCAGTCTCTCTCTAAGACAATGAGAATCATATTTTTAATGTAGCTTCAATTTAATTGGAAAATAAATTACTCATTTTATTAATCACTCTATGAATTATAACAGTTGGGTTTTTGTCCTTCTGAGAATGCTATATATGATATAGTCATTGGTTAACTACATATCTCTCTTACTTCCATGTCTGGTATTTTATATTATTACTATTTGTGCAGAGTTTATTTTTTACTTTAAACTGTGTATTTTTCTCCTTCCAAATTTTAGATTACAGTCTTTTTACTGCCATTTAGAAGATGTTTATCTCTTATTATAGTTATGTACATTTATTAGATTAGATTTGCTATTATCTCAAAATTAAGACAGACAGAAATGGACTACCTGAAAGCAAAAAGTAAAGTTGCTTAAAAAAATTAAAAAAATAAAAGAACCCTTGTTACTGGACATCTTCAGCTTTCCAGTATTAAACTGGAAAACTAGTCTCAAGAAAATGAAATGAATGCTAAATCAGTAGGAACAAAAATTAAAAATCTCTAGGATATAAAGATACAGAGAAGTAAAATGTGAAAAAAAGATTCCTTAGGTGTGCAAAAACCCATTCTAAGATATAATTTATATTAGTCATATTTCATAATAAGATTTCCTCATTTTTATGTGATTAATACTGAAAAAATATTTAAAAAGTAATACTTGGGTGGGGTGATAAAATTTATCTGGTCATTTTCTGGAGAATTTTTACCGCACTGAGGTTTTGTAGGATTTTTTTTTTTTTTTTTTTAATTCTCTTGGGGATCTGTTGATAGGTGTGTACACGTGTGTGTGTGCGTGTGTGCATGAAATGTGACAAGTCTCCCTCAGCTGGGATCCTGAGTTCTGCAAACAATGACTTTTTGTTCATCTCTGCTCTTTTGCTTGCCTTTCTTTTCCTTGCTTTTCCTTTCCTTCTGTTAGCTAATGGCAGGAGAAGTGTGAAGCTTGTCATGCATACAGATGTTAAGAAATCTCTGCCATGACTGAAAATAGTTTGAAAGTAACAAAATAAATTGCTAGCAATAATGCATATAATTAGCAGAAAATATGACTCACTTAAAGGGTAAAACTTAGAAATATTCCAAACACATGTATTTCTCCCCACTGTTGAATTTCCAGTCCATTACTATTTTCAACTGTGAATTTTTATTCAATTGAAAAAAGTAGACTTAACTTTTTTATATTTTTCATTAAATATAATAGGCATAAGATAGTACTGAAATTATAAGTAACATATTTGACAATATATTACACCAAGTGTGCTCTAGAATAGCGTACTTTTTGTTTAAGCTAAATAATAATAATCTAACATACAGCTCACAAAAAAAGTAAGCTCAACATAACTGAGTTTAATGTAAATTTAAATTCAAACTGCTTCGTGTTTAATGAGACCGCAAGCTCTTGTAGTTCTTTGTTCATGGATGGCTGAATATTCATGTTACTGAATAAGAGTACAGAGAAGTACAGAAAAGAGCAAGCCTTGGTGTGAAGTCTGATTATGGGAGAGATTGCAAACCACCAGTCCTGTTGCACTGTAGTTAATGCTGCTTGCACCACAGTATGAAATGTGCTTTTCTGGTTGCAAGAACAGTAGTATTGAAGTCCCTTTAATATATTTTCTTTTTCTTTTCATCTTATTGTCTGCCATTTTTTGATTGCTATTTGATATTTGTTGACAGGTGCCATTTTGTGGGCAGCAAACTCAACAGGTACATAATAACACAGTCTGCATATGAAAACACAGTATATGAAAACATATATAAGCACACAAATTAAAAAAAAAAAAAACCAACAAAAAACCCCAAACCAAACAATTAGTTTGGACTTTTTTTAGTCCTGCACCTTCCACTCTTTTTGTCCTGTTTTTTTCTGTGTATAGAATCTCAGAATCACAGAATGTTAGGAGTTGGAAGGGACCTTGAAAGATCATCTAGTCCAACCCCCCTGCCTGAGCAGGATCACCTAGATAAAACCACACAGGAACATGTTCAGATTGGTCTTGAATGTCTCCAGAGAAGGAAACTCCATGACCTCTCTGGGCACTTCCAGTGCTCTGTCACCCTCACCGTGAAAAAGTTTTTCCTTATATTCACATGGAACATCGTATGTTCCAGCTGGGAACCATTGCCCCTTGTCCATTGATGTTTGTGAATCTAAGCTTGTGCCATAAAGATTTATGGTTCATGTACTGGCTCCTCTTTCTCAGTTTTTAATTAATGAAGAAATACTTTAAACAAATCAAACTCCTGCAGTCACTCGTTTTGCTGGGAATAAACTGGAAACCCCTCCCAAAGTACCTGGATGTTAACAGAGCTCTTAGCTCAGTCAATAAACAATCCAGTTTCTTTTCCTTGCTCTTTTCTTTTTTTTTTTTTTTTTTTCTTTTTAAGGCCTGATTTTATATTTGCCTCCATGTATTAAAAAAATTAATTTACATTTTCCAGAAAGCAAGATAGCCCCTTTATTTGCTGTAATGTAATTCATTTAACCAGCAACCCAACCAACCAACCCAAACTTTAATACAGTCAGATAGAGCCAGTAAGTATATATGATAAAGCCAAAAAAATACTCCAGTAGAGAAAGATTTAAAATTGTATTGCTATTTTGTGCCTGTAAATATAGGAACTCTTGTTTTCAAAAAATACTTTAAAATGTTATTTTACATGTTGGTGATGGAGATTCGCCACAGGTAACACAGCCCCATAAAGAACTCAGCATTCTCTGCAACTTTTTGCACATAATAGGAATGAACAACAGTAGTCACTGGAACCCTGTTGGAATCTCTCAAACTGTTGGCTTTGTTGACAAAGAAAGGCCTTATTCTCTTGGCATCCAGTTACATTATGAAGTCCTTTCCTAGAACCAGAAGTTACCCTTCTCTTAATGGCACCAAAGTGGAAGTGGGCATGCTTTGGCTACACGTGAAAGTGAATAGTTGAAAGGTGGGGAATCATTTTGAAATGAAGACAGATCATTTTTTCTTTTTAATTTGTTTACCATTCTAAGTAAAATATTTAACCTTTATGGCTCTTTACATCCAGTTCTCTAGCATAATATTCATATACTTTTGCAAGTAATTCACAAAGTATTTTCACTAACACTTCTTTTAACTAGCACATCTTGTGCATTTATTTTATCTTTTCACAAGTAGCAGGTGTACAGTGAAGTGCCTTACTTCAGCATGTTTGCTTGTGTGTCTTTGTTTTGGCACGTTTATACACTGCTACATTCAGCCCAGCTGCTAAGAAGCTCCTATGAGGGTCCTTCATTTTATTACTTTTGCTGAGCAGATGAGATTTTTCCCAATAATGAAACATTCCGCTATAATAAAAGAATGTAACTGTCAACCCCCAAATTTAGTTAATCTAGACTACAGACATTCAGAGAAGCCATGCAATATTTGAAAATACCAAGAATCAGAAATTACTTTAAAGCTCCATGTCCTCATGCTTAAAATCCAGATTGAGGAACGGAGTATATGTTTTGGATCTGGTATATTTTGGTAACCCATCTAGCTGAGGAGCCCTAATGCACCCTACTGCAGTGCTTGTAGTTTCCTGATCACAGAAGGATTCTTCTCCAGATGAATAACTCTTTTGTAGCAAAACTTAAAGGTTATGAGTCGAAGTAGCTGAATCTCTCCCACTGACATTATACTGAGAAAGAGTGCATCTAATACATTGGGTCTGCCTGAGGTGGAGTTAATTCTCCCCACAGCAGCCCTCACAGTGCTTTGCTGTGTGATGGTAGCAAGCCAGGTGTTGATAACACACCAGTGCTTTGGCTATTCCTGAGAAGCACTGGCACAGCACCAAGGCTGTCTCTCCAACATGCCCCCCCTCACCAGTACGCTAGAGGTAGGGAAGATCTTGGGAGGGGCCATAGCCAGGACACCTGACCTAAACGGACCAAAGGCATACTCCATAACACGTCTACTCAGTAATAAGAAGCTGGGAGAAAGGAGGAGAAAGTGGGGACATGCATTATTTATGACCTTTGACTTCCGAAGCAACCACTATGAATACCGAAACCCTGATGGGATGTGGAGAATATTCTTTTGTTTGTCCTTTGCTTCTACATGCGACCCTTTGCTTTATTAAACTGGTTTTACCTTGAACAATGACGTTTTGTTTTGGGGCGAGGGGGTGTTACATCTTATATTACTCCCCTCCCTGGCTAGATACACAATGCAGTGACAGAGCAATTTGTGGACACCTGGCATGCTACCACTGCATCTAATGACAGAAATTTTACTTTCAATAATGCTTTGCATGCGTTAGTGCAGGTAGGTTTCATTTACTTATGCATGAAGGAGTTAGGCATGGCCTGAAACACCTGTGAGATGCCTCAGTGTCTTGACATTCTCAGATGGAGAGGTCATTGGTCGTCTTATCTTTTTCAGGCTTGTGGTGGAGCAAGAATCTTGAGGTGTAAAGGCAGATTAATGGTGCCGATTTGTCATGGTGATGGCTATGATATCTGCTTTATTGCCAATAGTGTTAGAGATTGGATTGTTTCTTAATGATAGAGATTGGATTGTTTCTTAATGATCAGATCTTTCGTCAACAACAGTTATGGCTCATGTTATTCTTTGCTGATTCCTCTGATCCACATCTACTTTGTGGTGCTCGCACTTGGCTTTAGAATTAGTTTCTTCTTTAACTAACACTATGTGATGAAGTGAAATATGAATTGGATGACCTTTAACAAATGCATTATGACCACAGACTTTAAAATATTTACTTTAAAAATCATGATACATTGTTTCCTGATCATAGCTGCTATTTTGATAGTCTGCATGCTTTTACATTTCCAAAGGAAGCTCCTTAGCTGAGCAATTAAAAAAAAAACCCCAAAAACCAAAAAAACTAGACAAAAGAAAAAATACTAGAAATGGGAGTAAATTTTTCTTGTCCTCATGAAGTTTTTGCTTGCATCTTTAATATAATATAAGGGTAATTGAATTGTAGTCTGAGAACCTGATAGTACAGATAGCTCCTCTCAGTTTAGCTGAATGCTATTTTTCATGTTTTATGGTAACCATGGTAGAGTAAAATTTTTTATTAGACTTTAAGTATTTCAATAGCAGACTGTTTAATCATGTCTTTTGTCACTAGATGCAAGCAACACTTCAGCTGAATAACATGAGACACAGTGAAAAAAAGAGCAGTATGACTGCTCTGAGACACTGTCCCCAATCTCAGGTCACAACNTTTCATGGACCCTCAAGTAGGTCCTTATCAGCTATTAAATCATATCTCCAGAAAAAGCATCCTGAAGGAGTGTAATAAGATCAGAAGATGCTAGTCCAATCAACCATTCCATAGCTAGGAACTAGAACATTTTCTGCAGATCAGACTAACTGAGACACAGATAAATCCCAGTCTTTCCCAGCTAAAGACTTTCAGCTGTATGGAAAGGTGTGAACTATGCTATCAAACTCACAAGTGCATCTTTTACCGGTCTTTAGTTGGCTTTGAACAATTCCTTTCTAAGCTAAGTGTTTGTCCCTGTTCTCTCCCTCCCACCAAATGTCTGCAGTGAGAGGTTTTTAAGGTTATCATGATGATTTCTTTTTTCCACACATGGAATGTGGGGTTTTATTGTGTGTGAGAAAACCAGGTTTAAGACAGTCTTCTAATGAACCACAGCAATCAAGTTGTAGAAAATAAAACCTAAAGCTGAAATAGGTAAGAAATTTAAAGTGAGGAAGTACAGAGAAACCCTTAAAGCTGTGATAATATGCGGAGAACCTTTGGGAAATAAGCATGAATGTAATTGTAAAGTACAATTGGAATTATAACTCAAATTACATTGGAATGTAATTTATTCACACAATATTACATTTCTTTTTTCCAGTATCAGCCAAGATCCTCTGAACTTTATTTTTGCACTCCTCTCTTTAGTTTCTAATGGCTTCTTTATCAAGTGAAGACTAGCTCTAATTATTGCTGCATCTTTTTCTTCCTGCATAACATTTCTAAGACAGGTTCTCCTTTCTCCATCATCATCTAAAACTCTTATGCAGGCCTTCATCGTGCTGTAATAGATGTTGGCAAGCTTAAACAAATAAAGTGCTGCATCATCAGTAATATTCAGAGTTACAGGAATCACTTTCCCTTCTTATTGCTTTGACTCCATCACATACCCTTGAAACCATTACTTGCTCCTCACTTTGCACTATTTTTTAAAATAACCTGGCAAATGGTAATGAAGTCTTCCAATGGTAATAAAGAGTACAGTCTCACTGTACTCTTCCTAGCTGTCTTTATCCACTCAATTTATCTCCTGTAAGTTCCATATACTCAAATATCAGATGAAACAGCAACAGTTTTCAGACTGAGTGGGCATTTCATTCTTTTGGGGTAATTAGTATATTTGATTGGCATACTTGGAGATTTGATAAGCAAAACTGTTTTGGAGATCTGATGGTCAAATTCCATACAAGGGAAGCTTAAACTGCTAATTAAATGGAACAGTCAGTACTATTCACTACTGAAATTTTCATAAAATACATCATTTTGCTTTTATGCTTTTGATCAAAATTATCCGTGCAGTTAAGCTTTATAAAAAGATGCCCTCTACTGTAGGGAGCATTCCCTTGTTATGACAGAAATCCATGCTCCACCCCAGTTTTTCTGGTTCTGCCACAGTTCTTCATTTTCCATTCTTTAGAGTTTTTCCCTTCTTCCACCTCATTGACCTCAAAAGCCTACATGGATATAAGGAGGCTCCTGCTTAAATTGGTACCACAAAGTACAGGTACTATTTGGCAGCTTCCGCAATATGCACTAACCTCAGCACTGTGAAACCTGATACTTCAGCAACTTACTCCTTTGTGAATTTGGCAACAGCAAAGCTAAGGGCAGCAGGTGAACAAGGGCAATAATATGAGTAGTATTAATAGTCTTTCAGTGCTGGGTTTTTGCTTTAATGACTGAAAGGCAGTAGAGGGGATGGGCACAAAAAGCCGAGGGGGCAACAGACTTCCCGAAGTATTACACAAATATGTATAAATCGAATGACTATGAATGAGACTTGGTTGCTACACAGCTTTTTATGACTCCTCCAGTCCATGGAATAGGAGTTGGAATATTCCCCCAAACAAGCAGCAAGAACAACTACCCTGGTGAGCATGGACAGTGAGCTCAGATCTCCCACATGCCTGGCAAATGCTTTAATCACTAAGTTGGTGTTTGGAAGAGGGGAAGGAGGAAGGATGTCATCAACACCGCTCAACTTTATCAATACTTAGAAAGGAGTGATACTTCCGTGCATACAGATGCTGTCATCCAAAGTAACAGTTTCAAGCTGCAAATCCTGATCTGACCTACATACCTTATTGTGCAGAATAATGTGCTTAAAGCCAAAGGAAGAAAAAACAACCGAACAAATAATGGAAAAAAAAATAATCACAAGTTCATACTAGCCAGCCTATGTGGCAGCCTGCTGAACATGCTTATTCTCACAATTTCTATCTGAGCTGCTTAGTTTATGCTGTCACCTAACTCAAAGGTCAGATTTGTTGTGATAGCCATGCATATAGTCTCTGCTGGATGATGGATCTTACCCTCAGGTAGCGTGATTATCAAGGAACTGCTCTAATGGTTTGCATCCTGAAGATAAATTAAATGAGGACAAGTATGTGGAATGGCCAAGAAAAGCAACAAAAAGCCACTTGGAATAGTGGCACAGACGGAGGGTAAGAGTTATTTTATTCTGGCTTTTAACCTATGCATTGCACAGAAATGCAAAGCTCTGGAAACAAACTCTGGCACGGCACCAGTACTTTCTTTGCACTTGTTGACAGTTCTTCTTGATTTGCTTTCTACCATACACATGCATTCTCTATGCATTTGCATTTTCCACAGTACAGTGACATGAATGAGCAAAATAATGTGCCAAACCTACTGCGAAGCCACCACAGCAGCAAGGGTCACTGAGCGTTGAGGGTGAACATGCTGCTGGCTGTATCTCCCTGCCTCTCCAGAACCTTTCTGAAGCGGATGAAGTGACTTCAGGCTTCTGAAACAATAGGGTGGGCCTTTCAGGGATGAAACTCTTGGTATGCGAGAGCAATGTAAGCGAACACCGAAATATGTCTTGCAAGAACAAAACAGTGGGGTTCATTCTCGAACTGCGATGAACTTAATTTCAAACCAACACTGAAAATCTCGACTTTCGATCGTTTTCTGGTACTCGTTTATTCTCGACGCCGGCTTCTCCAGGGACCCAACACCCCCCCCCGTACCGTCCCGTCCCCACACCACTTCCTGCACGCCCACCCGTGGGCTCGCTGGCCGGCACTGACAGCGAGGAAGGGCGCCAGGCAAAGGGGCGTCTCCGGGGGCAGCCTCCGCGCCAGGCAGAGGTAGCGGTTGGGGGCAGCGGCACCGCAGCCCCCCCGCGCCCCCAGCCCCCGTGCCGGCTTAGCGGGGCTTGCCTGAGCGACGGGAGTGGGACTCCCTCGCGGAGCCGGGCGGGTGGTGAGGAGCGGAACGGCCGCCTTCCCTCCCGCCCTTTGTAAGGGCCGGCGAAGAGCACTGGCGCTGAGGCGAGGGGAGGAAGCGGCGCTCACCGATTGGGATCGCGCTGTGGTGTCTCGCGTTTTTTGTGGTTTTTGCTCTTTGGTTTTTCTTTTAAGGAGCACGCGTGAGGGAATTAGCGCCGTGCGAGCCGCGAAGCAGCAGCAGCTGCATCTGGGGAGCCGCGTGCGTGAGGCAGGGGGAGAAGACGTGATTACTTCAGAATTTATTTAAGGACTGGTGGAAACCACTGCAGCGGCTTCCAGGGGAAGTCCCCGCCGACGAGGAACGCGCCGAGCCCAGCAGCGCCCGTAGCCGCTCCCTCCGCCCCCGCCTCGCCCGCTGCCGCCCCCCGCGGGTCCCCGGCGATGCCGCACGACTAGGCTCCGGATCCGAGGGGAGCGCGGTAACCCGCGCCTAGGGTTTCCAGATGCGTAGCGTTAATTACACGCCTGGACTATTCAGATTATAGCAGATTTTACCACTGCGTTGTCACGGTCGGATTACGGCAGATGATAACGTTTTATCACATTTAACAATCCGATTAGATGAGATGCGCTGGCGTTTGCCTCAACTCGTTTGAATTCCGGGGTACAGCAGTTTATAGACCTCTCATACCGCTCCCAGCACGGGTACCAGAGGGGTTAGCCAGGGTCAGGGCAGTGCAGCACCGGGCAGCCGACGGGGGACGGCAGGCTTAGGCCCTTCCTTGGACGGAAGAGGTGCGCTGCCCAGAGTGCAGCCGGCTCTGCCCGGGGGAGCCGAGCCGCGCCGGGCGCGGGCGCAGGTGCTGTGGGTGACCTGCCGGGGCTCTCCCAGCGCCACGGCTCCCGCTCTGCACCGCCGAGATGAGGCTCGCTACGGTGCCTGCTGAGCCGTAGGGAGTTGATTTCTTTCTGTAAAGCAGAAGACTGCGTTCGCTTTTGATCACGCAGGCGGTCGTGCGTGCGTGTGGACTTCAATCACACACAGAGACGTAGTTAGACTGGGAGGTATCGAAGAACCAGAGAAGCCAGATACCTCGTTTAACAAAAGATGAGAGAAATAAAAGAAAGATGCTTTAGCCGTGGCCCCTCCCCCCTGTAATCTCTTGCCTCCAGCTGCAAAGATGCTGTTGCTCTAAAGGGGCTGTTGGAGCTTTAAGAGCCGCTCCCCCCTCCTGCTCCCGACAATGGTCTGAGCCGAGCTCTGCTTCCCAAAGCAAAATTTGTAATATGCCATTTTTCCCATGGATGCTTCTCCTCTTGGCTGCTGACGAAGTGACCGAGGAAAATGCTGAAGTGCCAAGCAGCCAGTCTTGCCGGAGGACGGGTGCGGGGGCTTGTGGTTACTCGGAGCAACGCCTGTGTCACCATTGCTAGGAAGATGGTCCGGGAGTGCGCGGCTGTGTGAGTCCCCGCTCGAAGCCGGTGGAGGCTGCGGTTGTTATTGATCAAGTGAAATAACAGACGCCGAAATAAAAGCCATTAGGTACTGAACCTTCTATTTTTGAGTTAGACATTCCCCCGATACCCTCCGGGAGATGAGATGCGAATGAAAAATCTTGTTGTCTGCTTCTTGCCGTAGTAGTTACTAGTGTGATATTTAAATGCATTTCTGTAATAGGAGTTGGGGAATTTCAGGCTAAAAAATGTGGAGCCAACTTCTTTTTTTGTGTGTGGTTGAGGGACATAAGAGGCAAGAGGGGTGACATAATGAACAAATAGTTATAATGAGTCCTTTTTTTGAGATACTGTGTTGATCACCCCTCCTGTGTGGAAGGAGTGCAGGATGCTTCCGTTAAAGGTGATATCATAGTTTAGTGGAGACTGGCAGGTAAGGAGTTAACTAGGAGGAGGAATATGCATGTAATGCAACTCAGACAATAGGAAGGATTTTCCTTATGGAATTACAGCTGTGCAGCCTAAGAGCAATCTTGCTTAGAACATCTGGAAAGGTATAACTGCAGTAAGAATGATTTTTATCAGCAACAATATCTATTTTATGATTTGAAAAAAAAATGCTTGTAAATGCAAAATATCCGGAATGATCCAATGAAATGAGTTTTCAAGCTGATGTCACTGTAGACAGAGTAGAATGTACGGTAGTTATATTTCTTAATTCTTTTTCCTGCAGCAAAATTACAAGTAACTTGAAAAGACTCCTCAACCTTGGTGTGCAAATCAAACATCCGAGCATACAGAAAACAAGCTTTTAAAACCTGTTATGGTCAGAAAGGTGAGGGAATAAAATTAAATTCACATCTAAGGTGGTAGTCTTCAAGGTGAGCAAAATGCATGCTGGTCTAAGAGCCTTTGTCAGGCAGAAGCCAAGTATTATTTCTTCTCATTACCAGAACTCACCCAAGTGCAAGAAGTCCATTTGGTAAATTATTCCTAGGCTACATGAGATTGCAGACATTTTGGTTAAAGCATCCACTTAAAAAAATATTTTTTTTTTTTAGACTCTTGGACAACTGAGATAACCAATGTCAAATAGGGTGGGGTCCAGTGAGAAGAAAGATGACTACTTTTTCTACCTTTATAGCATATGCAAGACAGAAATTTCAAGTAGTTTAAGAAGTCAGTATTGAGGATGCACACCTGGTCCATATATGATTGTCAGCATCTGTAGATAGAAGATAGAAAATTGCTATCAATTTAGTTTTTAGTGGAGTAGCTTCTGAAAAGAAGCTTTACATAACTCTTCACTAAGGATAAGAGTATCCTGTACTGTTTAAATAAGTTTTTGTCCATTCAGTCATCTGGAGGTCTAGACTAAGCTGCAGAATTCCTGATTGAGCTAATACTGAGTTGAGTCTTGGAGATATAATGCAGTTAATGCTATAGATTTGCAGTGACATTTTTTCTTTCAGTGTAAAACGTCTTTAATGCAGTGACAATGAACCATGTTCTTTCCCACTTTCATAGAACAGATCACTTTAAACACCTATTATTTTTTTCCAGTTAAATGCTGTGTGTTTACAAGGGAAACCTGTTTGTGATTTCTTGTAATATTGTAGGCAATGTTCACAGAACATCCAGTGTGCTCCCTGGTGATGCATAACATACATTTGTGATTTTAATGCTCCTGTTTGGTGGTAGTATAATGGCAGGTTTATGGCTTGAATATGTAAGTGACTTTTCCAACCATCTACACTGACCCAGTGAAGTTCATGATAGAATTTCCATGAATTTGAGTAGTTGTTGGATTATGCTCCATGCAGACGATTGGAGAAAAGACTGAGCTAGGACCCAATCAACCTGAAATAGATTTTGCATTAGGTAGTGTAGTAGATACATTCCCTTCCTTGTCCACTGTGTATTTAGGAAACATTAATGTGCCTCTTTGCAGGTTGCCATTGTGTATGGCTATGATACCTGAGCACTTAAGGTCTAGAACTTCTAATAAAATAAGATTTTGGGCTTTGTTTCAAATTAGAAGAATTTAAAAGTTATGACATTGCCTAAAAGTCTTTTTTTCATGTATGTACTACATTGATTTTAAGGGAGGCAGTAATTTGTCAGGATCCTGCTCCCCCTTCAGAACCTCTCAGAGGGTTTAGTATAGTTTGTGCGGTGCTATGCAAGTTCTTTATCTATTGCAGTGCTTGAGAGTTTGGGCACTTGGCATGCTTCCTGAGCAAGAGGTTTGTGATATCTGTTCTGTGGCTTCTGATGAATCTAAGAAACTTCACTGGTGTGTTAACAGTAAAATGCTGGTGTATATTGCATTTAGAGATTGTTTTACTTACATTCAGAATACCAGGTAAAGTGGTAAACTTTTTACTGCAGAGATACTAAGTTCAGTATAAGTAGAGTTTCTGTTTTAATTTTTAATGAGAGAAACATTTTAAAATTAGTATTTTTGTTCACTTAGATCAATCAAGTATAGCTTTCATTAAGTTGTAGTACTGCAGGTCAAGTCATTTTTTTCTGGAACAGGAACACAAAATTTATCCTTTTTTTCCTTTGAGTAGAAAGGTTTATAATGCATTATTGAAGTATATATCACTTTGTTAAACCCTTTCCCTCCACATCTTTGCAGTCCTGGCTCTATGGGAAATGTTGCACAGAAAAATGTACGTGAGGACTGATTCTGTTTTCATGGATATCTGTGGTCTTGAAGATATGGGACATAGGTGTTTAATCCACCACTTGCAGTGTGTAACACCCGCTGAAAAAAAAATTCCAGCTCCCTCAGTGCTATTTCTTGGATGTTCTCTCATAAAGAACTCTGTGTGCCTTCAGTCATATCCTGACAGAGCAAGATTGCTGCCATTTAGTAATGAGTTGCTGCTGTTATAATTATCTGGCCCGTTCTTCACCTGCTTCTGAGGAACAGAATGATTAATGATGGTCTTCATTATCTTTTCCCTCTTCCATTCTTCCCCCTGCTCCTTTTCTGACTCAGTTTTCTAGGGGGCAACAGCCTGCAGTTTTCCTCCTGTAGCACAAAGAGCAGCATGGACTTACTAGGTATGTGGTTGGGCAGTACTGATAATAAAGTAGAATATGAGGTATCAAATTGGGAGACCAAGTTGGATGCCTGAAGTAGTCCTTATTCTTTTTCTCCTTTGTACATGTGACTAGAGTCTTGGTATCAAAATCCTTAGTTAATCAGTTCAATGGGGATTTACTCAGACTCTGCAAAGCTCGCTCTGAGAGCTGGTTGCAGATTTCTGAGTATTCTGTTCAACAACATGTATGGGTTTTTTTTGAGAAGAAAGCAAATATGTGTTTCTTGGTTCTTGAGTTTGTTTATGGCTTTGTTTGTTTGCTTGGCTGCCTTTTTGAGAGAATGGTGTTGGAAAGCTTTCTATTTTTCCCCGATGAGAGTATCATGTATTCATATTTTTATTTATTATTAATGACATAGTCAGAAACTTCCTAACTCATGTCTTTATATATACTGTAGACATTGATTTGATAGCAGATTATGGCCTCGTATAGGAACAACTTCAATGTTGGAATTTTGGGGGAAAATATTTATTTTTATTTATTGTTTCTTGTGATTAGAAGAGCATATACCACTTAACTACAGTCATACTGTACATATAGGTTCATCAGCCAGGCTAGGCTTTAAGTGTTTTAAATCTTTATTCTAAAAATATTTTTTAATTCTTTACTTTGTAGTGGATCATGGGGGGAGGTGACAAAATGTAAAACATTTAAATCTTTCTTCAAGCCTTTATTTTGTTTAAACCATTTGAATGATAACTAAAGCTAGAAAATAAGCAAGGCAATACCTGTTAGCTTACAAGAATTTTCAAACTTTTAAATTTAAAATGTGAGATCGAATTATCCAGTATTATGTTTTATCTTCCAATACTTGGGGGAGGCGGGAGGGAGGGCTGCATATGAAGATTTTCTGTCAAAGAATAATTGCCTGCCTTTCACAGATTTTGTAAACCGTTTGTATACCTAAAATGTTCATTTCCTGTCATCATATGGTTGTGTTTTCAGATTCCTCTGCTTTGTAGGCTTTTTGGCTGTTTTGTTTTTTGAAATATCATTCAGACTTATGCAAAAACATTTGACGCTGTCTCACACAACATCCTTGCCTCTAAGTGGGAGAGGTAGATGGACCACTCAGTGGGTAAGGGCTGGCTGAATGGCTGCTCTAAAAGATTTGCAGTCAACAGTTTGATGTCCAAGTGGAGACCAATGATGAGAGGCATTCCTTAGGGATTATTGTTATTAGGACCAGCACTGTTTAACATCTTTTTTGATGACACGGAGTGTGAGATCAAGTGCACCCTCAGCAAGTTTTCTGATGACACCAAGCTGTACAGTTGACATGCAGGAGGGACGCATGCTGTCCATGTGGACCTTGACAGGCTTGAGAGGTGGGCCCATGAGAACTTAATGAAGTTCAGGAAAGCCAAGTGCAAGGTCCTGCACATGGGTTGGGGCAATCCCAAACACAACAACAGGCTAGACAAAGAATGGTTTGAGAGTAGCCCTGAGGAGAAGGACTTGGGAGTACTGATTGCTCAGCATGAGACAGCAATGTGTTGCCCTGTGTTCTGGGCTGCATCAAAATGCAGTATGACCAGCAGGTCAAGGCAGGTGATTTTCTTCTCTGCTCTCATGAGATCCTTCCTGGATGTTTGCATCCAGTTCTGGGTCCCAGTAAAAGAAAGACTTGGACCTGTTGCAGCGAGTCCAGAGTAAGGTCAAGAAGATGATCAGAGGGCAGGAGCATAGTCTCCCTCCTATGAAGACAGGCTGCGAAAGCTTGTTCAGCCTGGAGAAAAGAAGGCTCCATGGAGTCTTTGCTGCAGGATTCCTGTACATAAAGTGTGCCTTCAAGATGACTAGAAAGGGACTGTTTACAAGTGCGTGTGTAGTGACAGGGCAAGGGCTAATGAGTTTAAACTGAAAGGAGGGAAATTTTGATTGCATATTAAGAAGAAATTCTTCAGTTTGAGGGTGGTGAGACATAGGAACAGGCTACCCAGAAAGCTGTGGCTGCTCCCCCTCCCTGGCAGTGTTCAAGGCCAGGTTGGATTGGGCTTTGTGCAACCTGGTCTAGTGGAGGTTGAACCTACCCGTAGCAGCATTGTGTGAAATAAATGAACTTTAAGGTCCCTTCCAACCCAAATAATTCTATGGTTCTGTGATTCTATGAAATTATGACATTTAGTGTAAATCTGAATATCTGAAAATGTGACCATACTTGTAATCAAGCAGGACAGTTGTGTTTTTTGTTGTTGTTTTGTTTTTGTTTTTTTTTTTTTAAAAAAACAACAGCCTTTGAAGCTGAAAGACTGGAGGACAAAAAGGAAGTGTAAAGATGGTCTCTTTTTTTATTCTGTTTTGAATAGAATTGATACCTACATGAATCATTGAAAACTTTATTCATGGGACACATATCTGCGTCATATACAAGGACCTATTATTCCTGAGCTGTATGCATATCCAGTAAGTCCAGGATGCATCTGATAAATTCGTATGAAAATTGATTCATGTGTATGTAGTGAAATGCATCGGAGATGTGTAAACATATCTGTAAACTCCTATCAGACACAAAATGCATATGACATCATAGGTCTCAAATGCAATAGGAGTGTGCCTGCCAACAGCCTTATTCTGGGACTTGCGATCTGTGGCATTAAATGTGGCTGTGTCTCCCATAGAAATCCAGTTTAAAAGGCATATATTTTTCACAGAATGAATGAATTATTTGGGTTATTTTACTAGAGAGATCTCTCTAGTGGTTGAAATCCTTCTTTTATGAAATGTATTTTAGTTTAACACAGATTTATGGCCTGTGATTAGTGGGTCAAGAGTAGATAGTTACAGCGATCCTTCTGATTTCAGTGTATGAAGTATTTCAGTCTTTATATTATGAAACCAGAGTAAAAAATATCGGGGTTTTGTGGGTTTTTAATCACCAAAAATTCAAAGTTACATAGAAGGAAAAATCAGAAGTCACTTTCTTCCCTCAATGGAAATTTATAATTAAAATTACTCAGGGTGTGACCACATCAGCAATCAGACCTAACTTTTCATAGCCATAGTGTTTTTATTTTACATTACAACGTGGATGCCTCCGTTGTTTCCATCAGACTTGTTTTCGCTTGGATGTCAGTGTGCTTTTGGTGTGTGCAAACTAAATTTCTTTCAGCTATAGTTAAACTGAAAGCTTGATCTGAAACCTAATGTTCTGACCCCGTGTGTGAACCTCATCATCCTGTGGTTAACCAAGGGTCGTCTAATACATGCACACCATTGGAACACTCTGGAAACAACCAAGAACTCTTCTATAACTCACGGATGTGATTCATTTGCAGTATAAAGAACCAAATGCATATGTATGCTCCTATTTGTCCTCAACTGCCAATCTTCTACTAAATTGTGATCCGTTTGCTGATTCTTCTTCCTTTATTTACTTTAATTGATGTTCTTCTCTGCTTTGCCTGCCCTAGATCTTTTTGCAGCCCCTCTTGATCAACCCTACTTTGCTTCTTTTTTTTTTAATTTCCTTTAAGAATTCTACAGATATTATTTTTGATTCTTTCCTGCTATCAAGTAGAAAATTAATAAAGGGTTCGGTAAGGTCCAGGGGAAACGGCTTTATTCTTTAGCATGTACTGGAATAAAGCAAGCATGTATTTGGAGCAGTGTTAAATGGTGACAGCTTCAGGACATTGAAATCATCCCATCTGCTGGAGGGTATAAGAGTGATAAATACCAGATAAAGTTTGAAAAAAAAAAAAATTGCTTTTCCAAAGGCAAGAAGACACAAGCCATAGTAAAACAGAACAGTATGGCATATACATATATGTCTTTTATGACAAGCTACAAGAAATCTGTATTTGGGAACCCCACAATAAACCTGTAGTTGTTTGAGATTTTGTTCCTTTTTCTGAGTTGATATATCAGTAATATCCCAAGAATCTGGGTTCCCTTCAGAGATTTTTCAGGGTCCTCATTGGCTCCCACAAGATCTGTGTGAGGACATGGGCCAGGATTCCCCTTTCCTCCTGCTCCTCACTGTTGTAAGCATGAGTACATCCCTTTCTGGCACACCCTATCAGCACTTAATTTGGCCCAGGTTAGCAGACTGCTTTTCCCTACTTATCTCTTAAATGGGTGGGGAATGGGAGAGGATCCATGTGATTCCAATGGAATAGTCATTGATCTCCAAACTGCCAGACAGCAATGTACATTGTCAGTCTGACTGCAAGAATCAGCTGTACTGATTTTGTACAGATTTTCCTGGGGCTGTGAACTGTGGAGAAAAAACTTAGAAATAGCAACTGCCTACATCTGGAACTGCCTGCTGTGCCTCCTCTGTGGTCCTCTTCACACACAAAATTTGTTACTTGTTCCGTTTTAGGGTAAGGCAGCCCAGGCTTTCAAAATAAGCACACTGCATGGTCCATTTCCCTTGCTGAATACAGCACTGTAGAGGGAGAGGGTATGGTAATACTGCCATGAGCATTCAACCCATGGACTCCATTGCTTCCCCACAACTACTTATGTGTATGGCTTCCTACATATCCGTAATGGCTCTAGGAGGAGATTTCCTGTCTAGTTGGAATACAGAGTGGTAAGGTAGCACCAGCTATCCATGCAGAGGCTTCCCTACCTGTTCCCCTTACCCCCTAGCATGCTTGAAAAATTGCACATCTTTAACTCTGCCATTGCCTGTCAGTGGTGGTAGTGTATGTGGGTTAAGGCATAAACCTGATCTGTAAGCCCAGGACATTGGAGGTAATTTATTGTATGATGAAGGTTCACCTGTGAAAATCTCCTAGGGTAGGAAGTGCGCCCCAGGAGATGTCGATGATTGCAAGGCAGGAAAAATTCAGTCCCAGTATGTTTTCTTTGGACTTGAAGAATGGACATGTAGAGACCATGGTCCTTGGCCACCTGCTGCTTACTGAGAAGTTACGGTTAAACTGAGCAGGTTACAGATGGCCTTGGAGATTTTAGTTATCACTTTGCTCTCTGTGAACCATCCCAAACTGGTTTGCTACAGGTGGGACCTGAGCAGATACACTGGAGGGGGATGGCCACTTTCCAAGTGATGTGTTTTCTCACAACACTGTGAGAGGATCATGGAGGTGAGACAGTGGTTCCTCCCTGCTGGTAGTCCAGCACCTCAGGATACCTGTGGATAGTGGACAAAGCAGTTACATCAGCGTGAACTCTCCAAAAGCTATTCTGCCTCTGCAGGGAAAGGAATTGTAGAAGGATGGGTACTAATTTGCCCTAACTGTCCTTCTGCTACTGCAGCTGCAGTGTGTAGTCACTCCCCATGCTTCACAGTACACGCTGTCCATACTCGGAAGATCAAGCGGTAGACAGCATCAAGATTGGTTAGTAATGATGCAAATACTTTTAAACTTGACATTTTTTATGGCAGTGGAAGCACTGATGGATTAATGTTGTCTTAATGCAAAAGGACATTGTGGTGCTTCCTAATGGAGTGTATAGAAGAGGCAAAGGTTTCTGGAACAGAAAGTTTTGAACCTCATGAGTAATGGAGATACGCAGCATTGAATTGGATAATCCTGTGTGTAAATATATCTGACCTAAATATACTGGAGAGTGAGGAACTTTTCAGTATCACTTCAAGCTATTAACCACTTCTCTTGCACCTAATTAATTACTAAGTGGATAATAGCTACAAGTAACATTTACCTTTCCTCCAGTCCAGACATGTTAAAAACAGGATCAAGACCTACCTGAAAACTCAGTACTGACCCTATTGCCTCTGACAGCTACACAGTAGTAGCTGATAGTTCATGTTGAAATACCAGTGTTTGGTGGCAATTTTGCGACTTCTGAAAATTAAGAATGGTATGTGACAGGTTAAGACCTGTCATAACTTTGGGGGCTTTATAATTTTTTTTTCTTTATCTGCTGGGCTTAGTATCTCATAGCATGAACTACTCACCGTACAGAAACTGAGGTTTTGTGATTTACATAAGAAGCTTTACAATGGAAGAATGGGACTAGGTGGCATTTGCTCTGCTTGGTACTGCTTTTAGGAAACAACTCTGCTTCTGTCCCTGGTATTTTAGTTTGCACAAGATACCACAGGGATACTAATTAGCAGAGAATTTCTAGTTCTTGACCTCTCACTGAACAAGCTCACTGGAGAATAATTTCCCCCGAGGGTGGGAATAACAATAGAAAAAATAGATTAACCTGACATTGTTAAGGCAGCATGATAATGGATCGATGGTTAGCCTGAGCTGTACTATAGAAATGCCTAGAGCAGGACAAAAATCTGGCAATTAATGGCAGCTGTTGGCACCAATACCAAAAATTTAACAACGGCATTAATTAAGAGGGGGGGAAAATCAGTGATAAAGGATACTAAAATTGAAGTATTTTCTGTCATTTTAATATACCATTATTTACAAAACTATTAATAATTTAAAAGATTCTATTACCCTCCATGTACTTCCAGTCATTCTTCTCTTAGTTCAGGAATCACATTCAGAATCTTTGCTGTGTGAAATTATTCACTGTATTTAATCCCTGTTTATCGACCATCTGATTAACATTGAAAGCACAAAGTTGAAAGAGAGAACAATGCAATAATCTACTAAATAATCTACTGTATTTGTATGATAGTTCATTCCTTTTACAAAATCCCCTCAAGTATTTTTATACTGAAGAGATTTTTTTTTGTTTTCTATTGTTTTTAAAGAAATGATGTGTGAAGTGATGCCAACGATAAACGAGGACACCCCGATGAGTCAACGGGGGTCCCAAAGCAGTGGCTCAGACTCGGATTCTCACTTTGAGCAGCTGATGGTGAACATGCTGGATGAAAGGGACCGTCTCCTTGATACTCTTCGGGAGACACAGGAAAGCTTGTCACTTGCACAGCAACGCCTACAGGATGTCATCTATGACAGAGACTCCCTCCAGCGACAGCTTAACTCGGCACTGCCTCAGGTATGCAATGTATAATGTTTTGGAGGTTTTTTTAGATTCACCATTTTTTTGATTAATGCTGCTTACTTTAACCCTAATTGATGTTTATTCCTTGAGGCCCAAATTCTGCTCCCGTTGTGGTTGGCTGCAGAACTCCTATTGATTTAATAGTATGTGGTTTCACCTCTTTGGGATCTGTCTTCAAAGTTACCAGTAGGAGTCATGCTGTTGACTTCAAGGAGGGCAAACTGAAGGCCTGTAGCTACTTGGTTCTTTTGGCTGTTGCTCCAGCATTTACAACAGATGAGCGATCATTTAAATTAAAGATCTTATGGTGGGAATGAAGAAAAAAGAATGAGGATGTTTCCTTACAGACTCTATTGTAGATAAGAATTTCTAAATAGTGCTATAACAAATAAAACTAATGTAGGTTAAATAATGGATTACACATAAACCCAAACCCAACTGATATATTAATTTAAAAAATAATGATATAAATTTCATTATCTTTGGTCTTTTTTTAGGAATTGAAGAATAATTACTTAAGCTAAAGTGATTATATGATATACTTTAATAGTATATATAAATTTAGCATTATTTTTAAAGATAGTAGACTTAAAAGCAAAGAAACATCTTAGCTCAGCCGGTGTATGTGACCAGTTATTTGAAATATACTATGAGTAATAATGAAGGTTTTTTTTCCATGTTATTTTCTTTGTGTCTCCTACTGTCACTTGCAAGATAATTTGACTGTAAGCATGAATGGCTGGGCATACTTGTCTGGGCAAAGTTTTACGCGTTAGACAATGGCTAGAGAGGAAGGGGAACAGATTCAACTGTGTGATTAGAAGAAGTAAGTGGTAAGGATGAAATCAGCAAGGAAGTTCTTAAAGGCAGAAAAGGAGAAAAGCAACCACTGGAGTAGGGAACAGAAGCAGTTGTGTAAGGGCTAACCCCACCAGCTAATTAGCATATCGGGGCAGGGCTGAAAAAGAGAGAAAGATACCATAATCATTTGAAGGATACCATTAGCAAATTCAGCATCAACTCCAGACAATAAGAATGATTACACTTGGCTTTGGTCTAACAAAAAAGAGTAACAGCGATCTTGATGTACAGTAAAATCAAGGGGGCTTTTTTTTTCCGTTTTTCTCTTAATTTGTGGGCAATTGAGAATCTTTCCCACTAGTGTCTCTAACGGAAGAATGTAAAAGAATAAGTGAAGGGCAGCATAGTTCCTTTATTCAAATATTTATTACTAGAAATCTAAAGAAGAGTGTAGGTTCTGTGTTCAGTGTGCTGCTTAGTACAGAGGTACTCTCCGAGCAGCCCATAGTGTGATATTTCCATTAAGCACTAGCAGGTGTCTTAGCCATAATGTTTCCATGTCTCACATACAGAAAACTCCTGCTGAAATGCAGGAGACTGCCTAAGGAAAATAACATTCAGTATAACTATGATACAGAGACAAAATGAAACAGAAATTCTAAGGAACTGGATTATGATATGATTTTAATCTTATTTCTTCTTGTAAATGTTGGTGTTGTGTATTTTTGAATGGCAGCTGTACATCCCCTAAAAGTAATTGATCTGTCAGGTGAAGACATTCCACTACCATGTACCATTAAGTATGATGTGCATTTCAGGTAGCATTCATCCATATATCTGACTGGAGATCTGTGTTTCCCATAAGAGAAAATTTTTAGCATACTGCTTACACATTAAAGCAGAACCAGATTTTTTTCACATCAGTTAGGTTTCCTAGATATTCATGTAATTCAATTCTGTAGAAACTTGTTTCCATAAGTATAGAACAATAGCCTAATAATGTGACGTTCTAGTAATAAAGCCTTCCAAGAAAATGTCTTTTAAATGATTGCCATACTATTTAGCATCCTTTCTGGACTTGAGATATTCTGCATAGTACCTTTATAATTTTAATATTTGTTTACAGTTTATAAATGGCAAGCTTACATTGCTGGCTGCCTGACATAGCCCTGTGACAAAATGTTAACCAGGGGTTTTATTGTGGAGAGGTAGAATTCTGTGTTCACTCAGTTGAGGAGAAAAATACATAAATATATAACTATGCAATAATTATTTAGTTATAATGTGACATCTAAGAGTCTTTCTTTATCAACATATATTTTTTAGCTCTTGATTTTTGAGCTGTTTTCAAAATCAAATTATTTCTTAGCTTTTAAATAGTGCTGGGTTTTGGTTTTTTTTTGTCTTAAACAGTTAAAAATGATCTGGAAAAATTGTTGCTGTTTTCATAAATAGAATCTGAACAAAAAGAACCCACATGAAAACTGAGTTAATTAATGAGCCATTGAGAAATCTTGGAATTTCTGTTTGGAAATAGAAAATAATGAATAACTTTAAATATGCAGCTTGAGATTATTAGTTAATGATGTTACAGCTACAGCTGTTGATGGTGTAGACAAAATGTGAAGTATGAGTATAGATGGCTCCAACTTTTTATTCTGATCTATATTGCAACAGAACAATCTGTAGAGTTAACTAGATCTTTCAGATTTATATTATAAAAGATATAGTTGTCTTGTTAATTGCTATCATTGAAGTAATTCTTATTCTGTTAGATTTGCAGTCTTAACTTTATGAACATCTAAGTTTAAATTAATGACTATGTTTAAGGAAGGAGAAAAAAGTGATCAGGCAGTTACAGACAAGTTAGACCAAATGTAATAGTAGTGAAGACTTTAAAAATTATTTTGGAGGAAAAACTAGTAGCAGGCGAAAAAATTAACTTAAAAGCATGATGGGGTTTAACCAAAATTATACTCAACATCACTGGATTTGTTAGACTGGTAAACTATATCCTAAAAAAAGCTATCTCTTGAAGTGGCCCCATTTAAATTACTAATAGATGGGAAGTGAGAGGAAAAATTATGATAATTTGTGAAAGAAAGTAATGAAATAGATGAAAAATCTTTTGCTTGCAGCAGACGTTGGCAGGATGGAAGGAGGCCAGTAGTAGTTGATGAAGAATGTGTTTTGGGTCCAATTTTTAATCTTGGAGCAAGAAGAGGGAGCATGCTGGTAGAAATTTCATATGACAAAATTCAGTTGAACAGTCAACTAGGGGAATGAGTATGATATTACACAAGAACAAGAGTAACAGAAGTGAGATGATATTGCTTGATACAAAGATGAGGACATTGTATCTAGCAATTAATAACAAAAATGTATGTTCTGATCTTTTAGGTAGAAGTAGTAGAGAGGGAGAATACATGTTATAGAAGAGTTGCAGGCAGCCTATGGGATGTGGGTGTAAAACAAGCAAATATCATTCTGAAATGTATCGTTTCTATTAGATAAGTTTGAATGCAGTTAAACCAGGGAATGGTTTGAACCTTATTGTCTGTGTTTTTTCTCAGTAGTGGATTTAGGTCATGACACTTGAATAAAAAAAAAAGTAATTGCTAAATACAACCCTACAATAATGGGGAAGCATACTTAACAGTATGTTTTTATTTTATTGGAGTAAAATTAGAAGAATGCTCTACTAAAAAAGCTTAGTAATTGTAGTTAGAAACTTTAACTCCTGTTATGAGTGCTAGAAAGAGGAAAATGTTCAGTTGCAACTTTCTTAAGTAAATTTCACCATAATCTTCTCTAAGCTAAATTGTCTAGAAAATTTTGCCTGTATTAGTGGTCTTGTAAAATAGACATGAAAAAAATACAGTTTATGTCATTGTAAAATTTAGATTGAATCATGAGTCATAAAAGTTATAATAATTATAATTATAAAAATTATAAATGTACTCTGATAAACAGTGCTGAATTAGGCTTTTGTGGTTGATTTATTGTTTCTTTTAGTCTTTAAAAATTAAGTTTCAGGTGTGGAAGATGGGACAATTTATATGAAGATATTCAGGGTCAATCACATTCTAATCAAATTGTTTCTTTTAGTCTTTAAAAAATAAGTTTCAGGTGTGGAAGATGGGACAATTTATATGAAGATATTCAGGGTCAATCACATTCTAATCAAATAACTACATTTTATTTATTAATAGTGTACTCGTTCAGTGATTTATATGAGAATTAGTCTAATATTCACAGAATGACAAAACAGTTGAGATTGGAAAGGACCTGTGGAGGTCACCTTGTCCGACCTTTCCACTCCAGCAGTGTTACTAGAACAAGCTGAGTAGGACTGTGTCCAGATGGCTTTTGAATACCTGTGACAGTAAACTTCTCAACCTCTCTGGACAATATGTACTAGTACTCAGTCACACTCACAATAAAAAGTGTTTCCTGATGTTCAGAGGGAACCTCCTGTGTTCCTGTTTGTGCCCACGGCCTTTTGAATATTATATTAATATAAACAGGGATAATGTGGCCCAGGCCTGAGGCAGTGTAAGTAGAATAACATTGCAGGCAGTTTAAAAGACATCAAGATTCTGAAATGGATCTCAAGGATTTCCAGTTAGGACAATTTCTTTTATAATTCTCAAAGTCAGTATCTTCTAGTCCTGTATTGGGAATTTAGCTAGACATCACTGAGCTCATTATTAAAGGATCGAAGAAAATGTGCAAGATCTTTTCACTATGATGAGTAACTTGCAGTTTGGATCTGGACAATTGGATAACAGAATTATATTCTGAGAAAATAAATTACAAATTAAGTATTCAAATACAATGCTTTGATTTTTCAATTTTATAATTTTAATAAAAATATTGAATTATTTTAAAGTCCTTTGAATCCAAGTAATATATTTGAGTCTTATTTTTGTTTAATGTTAAAATGCAAATAAACTACAACAGGTTTTTTTGAAAGTTTTGTGCTTACTTCATGAAGTCAGCAGTTCTTAATTTAAAATGTTGGACTTAAGAGTCCAACAGAGCATAGAGAAATGATGTTGCAAGGCTGAAAACCTTGTGATAGTCACAATTTGAAAGCAAACTTCATAACTGAAATATTATTCCAATTGAAAGTGGTAGATCGTGACCTGCATTGAATGACTAGTGCTTAGATTTACAGGAAGACATTGATTTCATTCAGTCACTGAATAAAAACCTTGGTTTTAGAGAAAATTCATAGATGAGGAAATGTTATACCATCACTGACATTACTTTAGTCATGCTGATGTTCTCAAGTGAGTAACATATGTTGGTACATAGGCTTTGTTGATTTAAAGAATACATAAATTATATATATATATCTTTCTGTCTATCTATCTAATCTTGCCTTTCTATGTGTTTTGATTTGTTTGTTTGGATTTTTGTAAAGAAGGGCTAACTTCTGTTTTCGCTGAGCACTTATTTTAGCAGCCTTTTAAATTTATTTTATTTTACATGGTTAGAACTCTTTTCACATTCTGATAATTGGAATCTTCACCTGTGCTTTTATAGTACAATCCATTCTGACTAATAAAGCTGTCTAAATGTTAAACATTTAATCTTAATCACATAGAATATCTCTTAGAAAATGGGAAAATTAGGCCCTTCAGGCAGGGCAGTTCATCCTGTAAGATGGGTAGGGTGAACCTGGAAATGCTCTGGTTTTGTTTTGTTTTCTTCCTTGTGTTTGTAATAAGAGGCTTAAATGCCCAGGTCAGGTGTTTAACTTTACAAGAGGTTGTTCTGTACATAATTATAAACCCCCCTAAATTTATAATAGAATTTTAAAACTACAGTAGTCTGAATATGCTGTTCTATTGTAGAGATCGTAGAATAGTATAAATGGAGAGGCACCACTGGAACTAAAGTGGTCCAACCCCCCCGCAGAGCAGGGCATGCTATCCAGGCCTAGGAAGAGAATGTTACTGAAATACATATTAATCTGCTTCATAGATTTATAGAATAGTTTGGGTTTGAAGGGACCTTTAATGTTCATCTAGTCCATCTGAGACAGCATCCTTCTCTGAGAAACTGTACAGCAATAATAACTCTGTTAACAGTAGCTAGCAAACAAATGTGTAACTTCTCATTTGATGAAATATTTAATGAAAAATTAAAACTTTGTGAACACCTGCTAATAATACATGTACAATAGAAAAATCAACTTGCCTGTTTCGACACTAGGCACTTTAGAATTTTTTATTTAAAATATCTTTGCTATGAATCTTTACAACAGACAGGAAATTATCCATTACTAACTCAGACTTTCTTCTTGGTCTTGATAAGTAACATAGAAAGGAAACGTCTTCAGGTTTGTTTTTACTTTATTTTATTTCCAGAAACTTTGAGTGTATTGTGATTCCAGTGAATCTCTCTGGTAGATATGTAAACACCTAGTTCTAATTAAGTATGAATTCTTCAAGATGTTACAATTTTTTTTCTTTAATAAAAATCATCTTTAGTACTGTTTGAAAATCTGTTCTTTCTGGCTATAGATAATGTCAGTTTCTTGCAGTGTGGAGCTACAGTGCTAAAAGGAATCCCTTGATATCCCCTACTACCACATAAATTTCTGCTAAACTCTAATTGGTTGCTACAATAAGTCAGTAATCAGTAATAGAAATATACTGATAATCATTAAGGTTCTATTTCATCTAGTAAGATGCTACTTATTTAGAAATGCTTGGTGGAGTTATGATAGAAGGGAAAACCAAAGATGGAAATATAACGACCTTGTTTTATTGAACCAGTTTATGTAATTTGATCAATAAGCTTTAATAGGATCATGATTAGAGGATTATGTGGATAGCATTGCAGTTTCTTCCAATACTGATGATCAATGACTGTTTTACTGCCAGGAACAAAAAAGGTATAGGAAGACAGCACTAAGTCAGTATTCTGAATTTGTATTTTCTGTTTGAAAGTGTGTGCATATAGTCCATCGATATAGAATAGCGACAACTCATATGGATGCAAAAATAAAATAGCCTACCAGAAAGAAACACATAATTCTTTTAATAATAGATTTTGCTAAGCACTTTCAAGTATTTGCTGTTTGATTAGAAATAATAGTTTGATGTACAGTATTATTCTTAAAATAACTCTTTTCTTGTGATGAAGATGGAAGGATGGCTTCTCTCCCCATTTGAATTCTTTCTGGCTAGCTGAAGAACATAGAGTACCAATCACATACTGTATATTTGAATGAATAATCAGTACTTTTTTTAAGTACTGAAAACCTTCTCTTGTACAAAGACCTTCTGTAGAGTTTCAATCAAATTTCTTTATATTGCAAGGGCATTTCTTTTTTCTCACATTTCTACAAAAAGAATTTAAATAGAATTCTAAAAAGTAACATGGAGATTCTATCCCATGTGTCTGTGATGGAATTTCCAAGTTTTCTGTCTCAGAAGTCCAGTAAGGCACACAGTATTCATGTATAAAAATAAAAGCTTAATCCAGTGCTTGTTGGTATCTCTAGGAGGTTTCCACTGTCTTAGAGAACATTTGTTCAGACTATTAAATAAAAATTTATTAATTTTCAAGTGTTCTGAACCCATGCAATTCCCACTTGGTGCAAAAACCAGGTCTTTGTGACTGCCAGAATCAGGTTATGAACATAATTTCATAAACAAATTAGAATAATACTTTTTTGCTAGCTATTTCAACTCTTTATCTCAAGAAACAAATATTAAGGGAACCATACTGATATGTATGCAATAGAATAGTTACTAAACTATTAAATTAGTTCTAATAGTAAATACAGACTTTTTTACAGAATTTAATTGTATGATGGAGAGACAAAGCATCTTTAATTCAAAGGAAACTTGGCATTGTTAAGTTACAATGGTTTAAGTGGAACACAGTCCTGAAACATTAGTGGTATCTAACCTTAGAAACATTTACAAAAGGTTTCAGTGTTACCTTCCTCAGATATGTACAGAACATGTGTATGTGTTTTTTTCTTTCTGCATAAAAAGAAATAAACGTTCTTTGCATAGTATTAAATACAAATCTTATGGTTGTTGACTCAAAACTAATATTATCTGTCAAAACACAGACTGGCTGTATCAGTGGTGTAAGCATGACAGTGCTTTAGCAGGGTCATAACTACTGTCTTTTTTAACATTGCTAGCATATTCCCATCTTCACTGGAAAAATTATTCAGACAAGGAATTACTTGAATTCTTTTCAAATATGAGTTTATTTCCTTACAAAGTTCTGTATATTCAGTAGGATATTGCAAATATTTATAAGCAGATTTTCTCTTAAAACCTAGGGACTTTGTAATAAATACTTGGTAACTGAAGAAGACTGATGTGACAGTCCAACTGAAGAAAAAGATGGGATATGAGAAAACAGACAGATACGTAAAAATTTAGAGGAGGAGAACTATGTGGTGAACGTCTGAAGCTAGCAACAAAACTATGTGCTCTTATTTCACTCTATATCTGCTTCATAAGCATTGCTATCAATTATTTTACCTTGAACCAGGGTCATCAACTGCTACATTAACTATTGATGGCTCTATCTAAATGCTTATAGAGACACGTGACTGAATATGAGATTAAAATATACTGGTGCTGGTCAGCGGAATAGAGATGGTTATCAAAATCATTATAAATGAAACTGGTGACTAGAAAATAACCATAAAAAACCCCACCATAATTTTCATAGCAGTTATAGTATTTTTTTTCTAGTTTTCATAACAGCTGTAGTCATGCCTGCCAGTGTTTCAGAGGCATTTGGTCAGTGGCCCTAATAATATGGTTTAACTTGGTCAACCCTGAAGTGGTCAGTCAGTTGGGCTAGATTGTAGGTCCCTTCCAACTGAAGTATCCCATTCTGTTCTATAGTGAGGGAAAAACTGGAAAAAAATGAAGTGATTTATTTGGCCACAACCAAGGCATGCAGTTATGAGCATACTCAATTA
This sequence comes from Heliornis fulica, assembly GCA_013399135.1. Lineage (NCBI taxonomy): Eukaryota > Metazoa > Chordata > Aves > Gruiformes > Heliornithidae > Heliornis > Heliornis fulica. Next base: position 80,539 of record VXBZ01003932.1, read on the forward strand.
TCTAGCAATATCTCACATGTATTGTATAGATTCCCTACAGAAACTAGGTATTTAGATTTTATGGACAGATACAAAGAGTTGTTTACTGAAAATTGTAATTTTTAAAAAAAAATTGTAAATTTCAAAAAACGCTTACAAGAGGAATCCCAGCTTTTCAAAAAAATGAATGTGTATGCATTTATAAACTCTGAGATTAAGTTGTAAGAAATAATATGGTCCTTGGGCAGATGGTTTTATTTGCAGGCAAACAGAAACATCTGCATACTTTATAAGGTTTAGTGAAGATTATTTGACAACCAACCTTTGAGTCTGAGAGTTGATAATCTGACTTCAGGAACAAGTGGTTACACAAGATCTTAAGTAACCTTAATCAGACTTGCTTAAATGTCTACATTGGTCTAGAAATATTACTATATGTTTCTAATTTCACCATTTCAGCTGGTTACAATTCAGCTGGTTACAATTGAGTTATACTGGGATCTGAACCATACACTGTTGTTTTCTGTTTGAATATGTACTTGATAATTTTGCTTCTTAATTTTGTATTACAGAGATATGATAGCTAGGATTATAAAATCAGTAACAATAAGGTAATTTTAAAATCCATGTTTTGATCTATGTTAGAAAATACAGAAAAATATATTTTTTGTAGTAGTCATTATTTGTAGTCTCAGACATATAAATTAAAGTGAAAGAATCAGTTTTTCTCTGATCACTCTGATCACAGAATAAAGCAGAAAGTACTTGTGTCCTAGAAGAATACTAGCAGATAGGTATGAATCACATGTCAATACTACTTATCCTAACTCAGTGCTGCATTTTTGAGTCCCTCACCACAATACCTCTTTGTTTTCCAGAGTAACTTTCCTATATTTCCTAATTTGTTGTATGGTGATAATGATATGATAATAATCCCCTTAAAGAAGCCACTTTTTTTTTCCACTCATAGTTTAACAAAGGGATTTACACTTCAAGATGGTTTTATACGCGTTTTAAAGATGCCTTCTAGATGCAGTGAAGTTGTTTCTCATGGTTATTTAAACAAAAACGCAAGTATTTTATTTGAAGTTACATGGCACTGAACTTAATGCAGAAGTTTTCTAGGCCTGCACATTAAGAACTGTTTTAGTTTTTTAATTGCTTGATTTTTCCAGAGGTAGGAAAATGACCTGAGGTATAACATATAGGCAAGTGTTGCCAAGTTCATAACCCCGTAGTGCTCATTTCTAGAGTGTGCAAAGACCAGTGCCTCACAAAGATATGTCAAAACAAGCATGTAACGAGAGGAGTAGTGACAAGGCAAGTGCTGTTCTATGAGATCTCCAGAATGTCTCCCAGATTTCTGTAACCTGCAGCTGAGGACAGGTTTTCAACTTTCAGTTTATATGCTACTTAGAAGATAGAAGTGTTTATTTTCCAAAACCAAACCAGTCACATTTAAGCCCGTAACATGGGCTTCTACCTAATTTTGGTTTGGGGTTTTTTGAGGGGTTAGGGTGGGAGTGGGGAGAGATGTTGCTGTTGGGCTTTTGGAGTTTTTATTAATTTTTGACTCAGGACTTCACCAGCGGATATCCTCACTTCCACAAAGTCTTTATTGTTATGAAAAAACAGCTTTGCTATCACTTTGTCAACAAATTTGTAAATACACCAATCTTATACATGAGTGTGCTTAAATAAAAGAATGCATAAGTTATATTAATTAAATAGGATCTACTGATCCAGATGCACTTAAAAATCTGAAAACAGATGTGACCAAGTCACATCTAGTTACATTTAGTGGATTTACTAACTGAAGTGTTTCCTCCAAGTAAGAAGGAAAAATGAGAAGATGTGGATACTAATAATGGAGAATAATTTCTTGGTTCTGTTGTAATGACTCTGCTTCTGAGAAGAGGAAGAGCACATTATACTCTGTCCTTGAAAAATGGTTCTGTTGTTATTTTTGCACAGAACATGTCTTTGAGTAAGAATATAACCTGCCTATCCTCTTTTTCCATGAGTCAGTTGTGACTCATGATTGTTGTACAGTGTCCTCTAAAAGAGAATTATTTTATTTCATGAGTATCAAGTGTGCAATGTATGAAGAACTGTGACATGAGTCAAAGTCATAGTAGGTATTAGAGCATTCATATGAAAGGTTGTACATTAACAGAATTTTAAATGGCTTGTGACATCTAGTTTGAGAAGGATAATGCTCTACATGCCAAAGATAATATTTTTTTTTCCTGACAGGAGGGTAATTTGCTAATCACAGATAATCACAGAATGTTAGGAATTGAAAGGGACCTTGAAAGATCATCTAGTCCAACCTCCCTGCCCAAGCAGAATCATCTGGATTAGATCACACAGGAATGTGTGCAGATTGGTCTTGAATGTCTCCAGAGAAGGAGACTCCACAACCTCTCTGGGCAGCCTGTCCAGTGGTCTGTCACCCTCACAGGGAAAACATTCCTCCTTATATAGTAATGTAGTAGTGCAAGATATAAGGTATGATTACCTTGTATCCTTCAGGATCCTTCTTTTAAAATTTAGTAGTGGAAGCTATATTGGTACTAAATATACTCACTTCTTGGATGCATTTTCAGTCACTTATGAGAGTAGGCATACATGGAATGTGAATAAAACACTTCTGGTAGCACATGACCAGTCTCAGATACACTGCCGTTGCTAGAACTGTTCTTGTAGTAATAATACACATGTTCAGCTAACTGAGAATTTCTGTTAGAATTCCAGTGCTACAGCACAAATGATTCAAGCAAATTTTATAAAAAAGAAATTCCAAATTTAATAGTATTGCATAATTGGCCTGTAAAATTGTTTTTGTTTTCTAGACAGTTATTTTTAAATCATTATAGTTTGGATATTCCACAAAAGAGAAACTCTGAAATATTTTCATTCTTTATCTCCACACTTTTAGAATAATATTTTGGAACTATTTAATACAAATGTTTCTTTGTAAAACTAGTTTATCGGGAAAAAATACAATTCTGTATTGGGGCAGAAGTTGCATTTTATGGAGAAAGAAATTATTTGCTAAAAAAGTCTTGTTGCAACAGCCAGACCTACTTTTCAGAGCATGTTATAACTGAAATTGAAAAGATTTTGATGACCTTAGTAAAATGTTTATAGTTTCCATTTATAAATACTCTTCTGTTTTGAATTTGCCTATTTGAAAAGAAAAATACAGTCTTTGGCTGGAATAAAAGATTGCAGGTGAAATGAAGAGGAGGCTTTGTGCATCTGTATCTTTTTTTTTATTGAAGAAATCAGAAAAAATAGGTCAAGGAAATCGGAAAAAGAGGACTCTATAAGGTAAAATCAGTCTATTAGGTATTAAATTTTAAAAAGTTAATTGTTACAGTTTAATATTAAAGCAGTAAAATCAGCAGTTCTGTTATTTACCATTGTTTATTTCACTGAATTCTTATTTAATCAGAAAGAAGAGCAGCTAGAACTCTGGCTAGCCATTCATATTCCACTTTTGGTAGTGATTATTTTAGGAGGATATGCCACTTATATGTCTGGATTGTTTGTTGTTTGTGGGGTTTTTTCTTAAATGAGCTATAAAATAGATTGTTACTTCATGGAAGTATAAAAATTTGTACATTTCTCATCCATTTGAATAAAACAACAAATGGTCATTCTGCCTTCAATTACAAATATGTCTTATCAGCTTTCAACTTGAAAAACACTCACTGCGCAAACATATAAATTCCAACTTTAATTAGCATTTTTCAGTAGTGGAGTTGATTGCCTCTGGTCACAGCTAGAAGGAAAAGGAAGAGGAAATATTATGGTGTGGCTTGATCTTTGTAAAGATCTTTATCTTTTTTAAAAGTCAAAGTATTTAGAAATAGGTGGGCATGCTTCTATTTAAGTAGTTCTTTCGTGGTTTAAAATCAAATATGTTTCCTCTCTGTTTTGGGTTCTTTTTTTTTAATTAAACTTAGCCTGTATGCCCATAAAAATTTCCATTTGTTACCTGTTTTGCACCTATTTTTTTAAGAAACTATCAATGGATTTTTTGAGGAGCTTTCTTTGCACTCTACCACTAGTAGACTAGTCTTGTGGCCTTTTGTCTCCAAAAGTAATTAATGCACTGTATTTTATTAGTGACTTTGAGTCAGATTCTAATGAGAAGTCTTTTCTACGACTAACATGGCATATACAAACCTTTGGGCTTGGAAATCTAATTAATATTTGGTTTGGTACTTAAGAGAAAATTGGCCTTTAGGACCTTCTGGAACTGCATAGGCCATTTCTAACAAGCTTTGGGTAGAGGTCTTTTAAAGCTCATTCTACCACATTCCATAAATCTGAAGTTAAGTGAACTAAAGCAATACCTTGCAGTTCCTTCCACATTTTGAGCATAGTAGGAGCTGATGACCTTATTTCTCCTTTAGTAGCTACGAGGTACTCAGCATCATTGAACACACATGGAAGAAGGGAACAAGGAAGGGAGGGAATGAGGGAAGGTAGGAGAACAGAGTAGTTGAAAGGTTCACAACTTCAGTAAACAGTGGGAGTACAGTAGGAATAGCAAATAAGATATTCTCCAAATTCTTGCCTTATGTCATTTTTTTAGAGAGTTTAGTTTCAACTAATTGAAGCAGGTTGCCATTTTATATATCAAACTATAAGATGAAGTTTAATAATGTTTCATAGTTTGCAGTGTTCTAGACCAGGGCAAAATGTTACGGAACTTTCTCAGGCTGTTCCTCGGGCTTTGATCTAACTGGTCACATTTCCTCTGCACTGAAGAAAATGCAGTCTCTCCATACACCAGGATGCACATTATTCTAGTTTTGTAATACTGAGCTTTACTAAAGTATGCAGTAGTCTTCCAAAGAGAACAGCAGAGTATTATCCACATGTTCTGTTTGAAACCAGTCTGAAGAAGTGTTTTAAATAAAACTTTGAGATGGCTTTTCAAATAGACTGTGTGGACATTCTCATATCAGATTAAATACCTTATCTTGTTCCAACATAGGAGCAAAGTTTTACCAAAAACCTGTTGTAATAAAGCCTTTAAATTACTTCTGAAAGGGGAGATGGGAAGCACATTTATGTGTAAGAGAAAGATGTGCAAGACCAGTCAAGCTTAATACCAATCCTGAGTGACTCTCAATGAAGCTGAAACATCGAATTTATGGTACAGGCAAATGAGCATTGTAGGTTGTACGTTGTGGAAGCTACTTACAAGATAACTAAGAAAGTAAGATTTGTATTTCACTGCTTTCTTGGTTGGTTTGTTGCAGAACTGTGTGTTTTAAAAGGTGTATGATACATTTCGGAACATTCACTTTTGCAGTAAATATTAATACTTGTGCAACAGTGAGTCTCAAGGAATGCAGCTATGTATCTTTCATAATTTCACTTTATAAACTAATACACTTTTTCTGAACATCACTTTTAAGGTAGGTGTGCAAATTTTCTGTCTGCCTTAAAGCACTATAAAAGAGCTGCAGATACAATATTCTGAAATAGTTGAGTAACTGAAATAAAATCCAAAGCTTTAGTAGCATTGATTAATGTGAAACTATGTGAGAAAATGATCTGCATTGCTATTGAATTGATATATTTTACATACAAATTAATTTTACTGATACACAATCTTGAGAATTTTCTATGTTTTTTCAGTATTCAAGAGCAATGCAAAAAGTATGATAAACTTTCAAATTTATATACTTGTGGCATTTATATTCTTTCTTTGTAGTTTAAATACTAGCATTCTTCATATTTAGTGGAGCTATATGCTGTGTGTACTGAAGATATTTATTGTTTTATGATTTAAATAAAATGCTATAGATACTTTTATCACATATGTATATAGTGTCAGGGTACTACAAGAGCTGAGGACTCCCTGAGATTCAGGATTACACTGGGGCCAGCCCTAGGCAGGATCAGTGCTGCTGGGAGCATCTGGGAGTTCCAGTTCCAGGCACTGGGCACCTCCCTGGGGAAGGACTGGGACTTGGGTCTGTGATGGGTCCTGCTCAGTGTGGCCCGGGCAGGGCAGGGCTTTGGGAAGCTGCAAACTGGCCCTGCTGTGGCATCACTGGGGCAGGAGCTGACATGGGGCCCTGAGATAGGGACAGGGTGGGGGGAGCCCAGAGAGGGAGTCAGAGAAAGTCAGGGCTATTGGTGACCTTGGGGCCCTAAGTTCTCAAGGTTTTGTTTGGGGTAAAGTTTTTTTTTTTTTTTTTCCACAGTAGTTAGTACAGGGCTGTGCTTTGGGTTTGTGCTGAAAACAGTGTTGCTAATCAGGAATGTTTTCTTTACTGCTGAGCAGTGCTCAGTGTCAAGTCCCCTTCAGCTTCTCACCACACACCCCACTAGTGGGTAGGCTGGGGGTGCAAAAGGAGGGGACACAGCCAGGACAGCTGACCCCAACTAACCAAAGGGCTATTCCATACTAAATGCTGTCATGCTCAGTACGTAAAGCTGGAGGAAGAAGAAAGTGTGTGTGTGGAGGCAGAGCATGACACACTACACTTGGAGTTATGGCATTTGTGTTCCCAAGTAACAAACATGATGCAGCCCTGCTGTCCTGGAGATGGCTGAACACCTGCCTGCCCAAGGGGAGTGGGGAATGAATTCCTTGTCTTGCTTTGCTCAAGTGCGCAGCTATTGCTTTAACTGTTAAACTGTCATATTTCAACCCGTGTATTTTCTTCCACTCTTCTGATTCTCTTCCCCATCCTGCTGTGGTGGTAATGAACAAGCTGTAGTGTGGTGTTTAGTTGCTGGCCAGAGTTAAACCATGACCTAAGGGAAAGAGAAAAATCTACAAATGCCCCCATTTTAACCTTTAAAAAAAAATAAATCTTTTATTGATATTCTGTAATTCACAGAAAGAAAAGCAGTATATTTTTCCAGGGTGGACTTCACAGTATTGTGAACTGGTGAGTTTATGAAATAGTGAGATTCCATTACTTTCTAGTAATGGGCTATGAAAGTTTACAAATATTTTGTGAAATGTAAAAACCTCTTTATTTTTCTCATGCTTTGCAAATTTTTTTTTTTATTTTGTGCAGTTATCCCCAACTTGAAATACATAATTCAGAAGGAATTTCCCAATCCAATTTTACACTGACAGGTCTAATCAAAAGGTGTGACTTTGCAGGCTATAGCAAGTCATAAGGTTTTCTGCTCAGCCCATTTGTTTCCAGCAGGCTTCAAATAGCTGGTAGGGCAGTGCTCTTTCAAAGAAACATGTGCCTAGGGTATCATAGATAGGTAACATTCCTTGAAGCTTAAGAAGACTTAAATTCTGTCACCCAGAGACTTAAAAATCATTTGTCTGCCTTTTTAAATTTAGCTATCAGGAAGATGATTAGTCCAATTATATATGCCCCAGTGACAAAAAAGTGTAAATTAGTGTGATTTGTTACCAACAGTTAGGTTACAACTGACATTTGTTGGAGATGACAGTTCTCATCAAGATTTTAAAACAAAGATACTTGAGTCTTGAAATTCCTTCATATGGGACATAAATTAGTCACTAATATACTGGTGAACATGGTCACAGATGATCTTATCTGGTCGTTTAGAGCTTAATTATCTGGAGGTGTTCCTTTTATTGTTACAGAGATACTTCATGTAATTACTTGACTGAAGGGATATAATGCGCTTAGGTTTATAAACCGTATATGATTTTTACAGTCTATGTTACATCAAGGTTTTAGTGGTTGTCATGCAGAAAAAAAAGCACACCTCATTTAATAAGAAGAAAATGATCATAAAGAAAAATATAGTAATATTGTCCCTATAAGTGATGTTTAATGCATACTTTAACACTTATAAATGGCTGCCCTTCCTTTCATATTATTTTAGTCTGGTGGGATACAGTCCTAATGTTACAGTCGTAATTATAAAAGTGTCACATTTTTATTTTAAATAGGAATTAATTAAAAAAAAATTATTAAGAGCTCAGTGATTGTATTTGTAAAGATTGTCTAGCTAATTTAAGTTGCAATGGTACAGGATGCTATTAAGTGTTAATCTCATGCATTTTAATAGTTGTGTAATTCTGAATAATTTCAATGAGATTGTTAAACAAATTCCATGATACTGTTAAAGATGCTTTTGGCACAGTAGCTTGCTCATACCCTATTCATTGTCAGCTTCCAAATATAAATTGGAAAACAGGTATAGGTTAAATCACTTGAGAGGTTGGGTGATTAACATAGTTATCAGGCTTATACAGTCATTGCTGCTCCACATAACAGCAATCAGATGCATCAGTAGGGTGACTTTGTGTCCTGGTGGGACAGATGCCCTCATTCCTTGGGACATATGCAGCATCCCTTTTACTTTCACTGACATTAAAAAAATGGCACCGATCCTCAAAGGTATCTTTTGCCTAACTGCCTTCAATTCCTCAAAGAGGTTAAGCTTCATATGTACTACTAAGCACAACCAGATGTTACTGAAACCTTCAGGCTTTTGTGAACCTTCAACTCTCACACCCACTGACTTCAGTTAAATACTCCACTTATGCCAGTAATTAGCTCAGAGAGGCTCGGAACCTGTATTCTCATCTAGTCATTGTGTGTTTGGGTGGAAATAAAAAACCTATAATTTTGCTTCATTGCTTTAGTGCTAAAAAATACAAACCCGGTATAAAATATAGGTCTCTAGAGTACCATGTCTTATTTTTTATTGCCTACAGGCTGGCCAACTGAGTATAACTGACTGAGAATGCATGTATTTTTTGGCTTCTAAAGCTGCTCAAAACTGATGTTGAATTGCATGTAAGAGAGGTCATAGAAGGAGCACAGTACATTATGCTGGCCATGCATCTCCTCTAGGCAGAGTTATGCAAATATATGTAATTTTTCACTCTGTCATCTTTCTTCTGAGAAATTTGGTCTTTTCTAATCTGTAATCATTACTTAGCTTGTAGTCTAGGTTACTCATTTTGTGACCAGCCTCACTAAGGCAATGCAACTGCATTTAAAAGTAAAACTAACTTTTGGGAATAGTATAATCTGAATTTGTTTTCCTGATTTTGTGCGCGTGTAGTAACATTCATGTGAAATGGAACCAACTAAAAAGAAAAAAAGCACAAAACACAACAAACCAAAACAACAGACTTTATCTTATCACTAATAAACTAATAGATTTTGGTAAGGTTTCCCTCTCCCAAGAGGAAGAACTCTGTATTAGGAGTATGTAGGTACTTGTATATGTGTATATGTGTTCAGTTGACACAGAAACACTAACTGAACTATTATGGTTATAGAGCTGTGGTGAAGCAATATGTTTTTCTAAAAAACTTTAAAAGTGTAAATTTAGGATTACAGCTGTTAGTTGAGGGTTATAGAATCAGAACTGATAATCTAATTTATGAAACATATTGCCAGCTTCTTAAAGGCTGGATGTGGTCACTAAAGAAAACTAGAAGACTGGACAGCAGAGTCTTGAAATAGCATCTGTAGTAAATCCTTTATCCTACACTAGAATGGAAATCTGAAGTCACTGTGGCAGGTGCAGTAATGTGCTGATGTAAAATGTGTCAAAATTATTTTGAGATACTTTTTATTTTTCAGAATTGGTAGTCTATTAATAAACTACTTGCCATTTTCAAACCTGTTGAAATTATCTGTAGTTTAGACGCTAAAAGAATATTTTAAACAGAAAGAAATAATTTCTTAGATAAATTGAAATTTAACCTTAATCTGTAAAAATAGATAGAGGGATAACATTTCTAGTTTCTGATGGACTCACTAGTTTCCTAACAAGATCTCAAGTTGAGGTAGGGCTAATTTGGACATGAGGTATGATCCTTTGAGTAAAGTAATAAAATGATGATGATAATGCATCATTGATGAGATAGTAAGGAAAAAATGTCAAAGAATTTGATAGATTCATTTGTTTGTTTGTTTTTAATTAAAGTTCTTCTTTTTGAAATAGAAGACTTCAACATTTTTCCAGTTTTTCTCAACAGAACTTTACATTGCATTTAAAAGCATATTTTATACTTGATACAAAATATTGGGCAAGTAGGGTAATGCAATAATATGAAGTTATGTCAAACGAGATTATAAACAGGCCATCTAGATAAGAAAGACTTATTGCAAGACAGCTTAGTTAATGAAAGGATGAAAAATGATATCATGCATTCTCAAGTGTTGAAAATAAAAACATATAGACTGCAACTGATAAGAGACATCTGTTTTGAACAACAAATAAAGTTTGCAACTTACGGGGAAATATATAATATGGTATAACATTTTATTCATTAGAAACTCAGAATGTAGGGTGGACCCTGTGGTACGGTAGCTCTTGATAACACTCTGAAAGACTAAAGGTTAGAGAAGCCAGATAACCATAAAAATGAGAAGGCACAAGAACATTGCATGTTCATGAAAAAAATAACAAAAATTTGGGTTTTGTTTGCAATTAGAATGGCAGGGTTAGGCTGTATGCGAATAAATAGTGAATCTTGAATGCAATGGAAAAACCTGCTATAATATAAATATACTGTTGAAAAGAATTTCATATAAAATAATGTGTAATAATAAAATTCAGCTTGTATCTTAGAAACTATATGATTGAAAATCAGGATAGGCATGCAACTGTTTCTTTGATTGTTTGTGATGTTACATTGTGGGTAGGAAGATGAATCTCAACTTTTTTCCAAAAGGTTGTGTTCTGTTTCTTCATCTGCTAAAATCAGAAAAATCTGAACTCTAAAGCTCTGCATAAAGAATCGTGTGGGTTTTTCTAAAAGGCTATATAGCTCTTCTGTAAAGAGAGGTCCATCAGTAATAATTCCTGGCACAATCTGAAGCGTCAGTTGGTACGCCGTGAAGTGGAATAGCTACAAGAAAGGCCCACAGGGGGAGGACAGTAAAAGTAGCAGCTAAACTGGAACTCACACTGATGATACATAAGGGCACAACTTTTAAAGCATTACAAAACAAAAATAATAAAAGAACCTAATAAGCAAAATTGTTCCTATGTGAATCCGTGGTTCTTTCTGCTGTTGCTTTGTAACCACTTAGGTTTCAGGGCCCTGAATTTATTATGTGCAAATGTTTCCCTATTCTGCTCCTTTTGTTTCTCTGTTATACATTATGTATTGCTATTAATAAAATAAAGCTTTTCTCTTTTGAGCATATTTTTAGCACAGTGTGGGGATAGGGAAGCGGTAGAGTCTGCTTCATGCACAAACTCTGCTCTTGCTGTCCCATTGTCCTTAACTTATGCTCAAAGCAAATCCCATTGTCCGATGTATAAATACAAACAGCAGCTTCATGTTGTTTGTTTGTGGAATGAGAATGTGACCTGTTCCAGAGAGACAAAACTGCCGAGTTTAGAAAGAATGATTTTGGTAATTAAGTAATTTTTGATAGTTTGGTTATTTTATTCATTTTATATTATTACCTTGGCTTTATAGGGAAGTAAAAAAGCTTCTGGTTTGATACATTTTACCCATTGTAAAACTGAGTGCAGAAGTAGCTGACAGTCAAGAAATGAGCAGAGGGATATTTGACATTACGAATTTCTATCTCAACCTCATTGTGTGCTTTTCTTCCTCATAATGTTGGCATATTGCTTTCAACCCACTTCAACAGCTGTGTGACACAGTTACCTCCAGGTCCCTTTAAATTATGCATTTCTGAATGTTTGTTTGTTTAGGTTTTTGTTTTTTTTTTTTAAATGCTTCTGGCAAATAATATATAGGTATGCTCCAGTGCAGATAAAAATTTGGATATATTTTGGTTTGAAAGCTCTTTGCATAAGAAAATATCCACAAATGTGATGAAGTATTGATTAACTAATGTTAATTAAAAAGTGGCTGGTGACAGAGTGAAGGACCAGTGTTAGAAACAGATTTGGAATGAAATCACAGGTGCTTTTTTCTTTTATTTGCTTCTTATTTGTAGCAAACAGATTTCTTCCGTCCAACAAACACTTGGTCTACGTGTTCTTGAAATGGGAAGAAGCACAGGGCTGACCAGGTAGACCTTAGGGGGTTTGATGTCATGGAGGGAGCCAGTAACCCCCTGGCAAGCAGAAAACAAGGTGTACATCTGTGTGTAGGAAGAGCCTTGGTGGGCTGATGTTTGCAGACTGCTACCTCGTGTAAGGGAGAAATTGGTCTGGCCCTAGTTACTGCTTTGGAGAGAGCCTGTTATCAGATGGTTTCCACTGTCAACAGGATGTTTTTGCTCTCAGTTTACCTGCAGATAAAGGAGCTTCAAAGTAGATGCTGCAGCACCTAGAGTTAACTTTTCTGGAAGAAGTTATGTAAAAGTATCAGGAGGAATAACGCAGTAGAAAAATGGTTATAGCTGCTTTCATCTCAGTTGTAATGCCAACTTTAGGTGTTGGCTCCTATGGGACTGGTGACTGAAGCCTGAGTACCCAGTCCTGTGGTCCTGAGTACTACATCAGGACTGGTGTTTCCATGAAAGCAGGAAGGCATTGCTAGAGATCTGTAGAGTTCCTTGAGAAATACTAGATGGGGAAATGGTGAGGGGGTGTCCTGTTGTACCATTGCAGACTTCTGCCTCGACAGTTAATACCTCATGCTTTTTTCCCCCACTGTTTCCCTGTGTTAATGCACTCTTGCTTCATCTCTCATTTGCTTGCTTGTGGCAATGATGTTTTTATTGGTTTAGATTAATTTAACAGTGGTCCACACAGATTTAACAGTAGTTTCTCTCTTTTTTTAACTGAAAGTTCTTAGGTGTGATTTTTCAGATATAAATTCACACTTTGTTTTAAAAGCTCTTCTTTTTATTCTAATCCTCTTTATTGTAGAGCCATAAAGAATCTATATCTTTGTTCTGTCAACTTTATAAGTGGCTTTTTAACTTATGGAGAGAACTACCCTGGGTAGGGCAAATTACCTATAAATAAATTTCAACTACTTTGAGTGATTTATTGATCATACTGATAATTTGCCATTCTTTATGTTAAGTTTGTGATTCAAAATCTTGATGAATTGTTTCTGTTCAAGATCACCAGACAAAACAGCTTCTCTAGGGCTACTTCATTATATTGGTCTGAAGCATGTCTCATTCTGTCACGGGGGCTACATGCTGGTGGCAGTGAATTCAGAAATATATTGCTTGCTTCTACACACAAAAGAATTTCATTAGAAAAAGTATTATCAGGATTGGCCTGTCTCATTTCTTTTCTTGTTCTGTTGTAGAACTGTTGTTAGCCTTGCCTCTAATAACAGCACAGATATCTGTGCACTCTTAAATTTGTCATTACTTTCAAAAGTTGTTAGTGTATCTTTCAATGTTCAGGTGTTTTATCCGAAAGCACATACATTACTTCACATGTTCTCAACAGAGCCTGGACATAATGCATTTGTTTTCTATCTTGTTTTAGTCAGGCAATGACAGCTCTCTGCTACCAATGGTCTGTAGTAACACATGTATTTTTTTCTTATCCTATTAAAATATTTCAAATTAGTATTAATTTTTAATTTAAAATGAAGATGTTAAAGTATTGTAGTCATATGTTTATGCTACAGTTTAATTAAAAAAAAAAAACCCAAAAAACAAGTATTTGGGATTTTGCTTATTGTTGCGTAGTTCTAAGTGCTAGTCTAGGAAAACATTTGCTCAATATTCAGTATCTAGTTCCCTGGAAATAATTCAATGAGCACTCAAATGTCCTTGTGGAGCTGATGCACATTCTACAATTCTGTGCTGTATTATCTTTGAATATATGCCAAATAAACATATATATGTTTTTATTTCTGTATCAGCATTAAGTTATAAAACCCTTTCATTAGCTTTATTACAGTAAGAAATTTGTATGAAGTAAACTGCTTTGGGTGATGACATACTAAATATAGAGGAACCATGAAGGGAGAGAAAATGTGTTTTAAGCTAATGTTTATGTTTAAGATGAGTATAAATTAATGTCTGAACTTATCCTTATGAAAATCCAATATTAAAATCTCAAATAATGTAAGGAGTTTGATTTATCTGATATGCAGACAGACAACTCTAAACTTACATTCTGGTCATTCATTTACATTTTATTTTCTCTTGTTTGTTGTAGAAATTTGTATTCAGCTCAATGTACTACTAGGAAAACCTTTTGTAGTATTTAGGTGAAAGGAGTTTCTCTCATTGTTCAGGCTACAGCTATACAAATCTTTATAAGTTATGAAGTTAGTATGGTAATTCTAATAAAAAAAAAGTAAATCACTGGTAGTTTTTCTCTAGTCCATGATGGAAATATTTGGGAATGTAATTTTTTATTTTTATATTGAAATTATTCTGTGATTTGTTTTTTGACACTGTCATGCATGCTGCTGCTGAAAGTAGCAGGTTGATGTTCACCTAATATCTTGCTATGGAAGCTATGAAGAAGAGAAATACTAAAACGAAATTTCAGGCTAGTAATGCTACCTAATATACAAGAGTCCCCTTTAAATAACGTAAAGAATTGTTGAAGAGAACTCTTGCATTTGGCAGCATTTTTCTTGTACTTCCTCATTGTGGTTAGTAATGGGCTAATAATTCCAGAGTTACCCATTTAGAACACTGAGATTATTATTTTTCTTAAGGATTTTTTTTGTTAGCCATGTAAAACTAGGTAGTTTAAAATGTATCTATTGACTTGCAGTGGAGTCTAGAGTTCTGATAATGAAGCTTACTCTCAGAATGTAGCACACTTGCTATCTTGCAAAAACATACCACTTAAAAGATAGTTAGTGCTAGGCACTGTGATGCAGGTGTGTTATCAGGAGGTCAGAAAATGGAATAAAAACAGGCCTGCATGTTGTTAGCTTTTGCTTTTCTGCTTAGTTTCTTATTGGTACGTGAGACAATTCTGAATTTACTTTTGATTTCCTGTTGTGATTGTTTTGCACTGAGAAATCTCAGAAACAACAAGTGTTTTCTTAAATAAAATCGTCCTGTGTTTCACCTCCAAACCTACATTAATACATTAAAATGTAAAGATTCAAATCGTGTCATGCTGGTTGCACTAAATGGATAGGAAGAACAAAGTGTTCAATTCTTATTAAAGCAGAGAGCTTTTCTGCTGAGGAGAGCCATCTCCAAGAAATGTCTCCCTTAAGATTAGGGAAATGGGGAGAAAAGCCACAAGGGTAATGTGGCTTAGACTTTGCAGCTAAATGAAGTTTTATTTTTCCTTCTCTGACTTAATGTGCAGATTAGGTACAATTGCACAACTGTAGACAGAGTCAGTTCTGCATGATCAGGGGAATGCAAATTCTCCATTTCAGTGACAAACTTTTTCATTCTTTCCCTGTTGTGTATTACATTAAAGCAATGGATTTTGTCCAAACTATTCTTGTCCTAATAATGTACTATCTGCAAAACTTACAACAGGAAGAAATTGAAGCATTTTGTCTTAAACTACCTGCCTTTTTTACTTTAACATATTTAATTGCAGCTTGGTCTAGTCTGCCTTTTTCACTTGGATCAGGAAATGCACACTGTGTTCTTCCTCAAATCTAGTAGTATTTCAGTCATCTGCTCATTCCTGCTAGCACAACAGACTTCCATAGGAAAGTCTTAGGCTGCAGAGAAGAAAAATGGTCAGCAGACTGTGTTGTGTACTCCATGGCTGTCAGCATTAAATCAAAAGCAAATCAGATGGGCCATTGTTAGTCTGACACTTTTTTAAGTTCAGACCTCAGATTTTTTTATTCCTGAAAATTGATAATGAGTTCTCAACTTAAAAGTTATTTAAATGAATAAATCAACTGGTAATCTTAGTCATAGAATCCTTTTCGTTTGAAAAGACCCTTAAGATCATTGAATTCAACCATGAACCTGACAGTGTCAAGTCCACTCCTAAACTGTGTCCCTAAGTATCACATGTATGCGTTTTTTTTAAATACCTCCAGGGATGGTGAATCAACCACTTACATGGGCTGTCTGTTCTAATGATTGACTGCTCTTTCAGTTAAGAAAATTTTCTCAATATACGATATAAGCATCCCTTGCACCACTTGAAGCCATTTCCTCTTGTATCTCTGTCTACTTGAGAGAAGAGATAGACACCCACCAGGCTGCAACTTCCTTTCAGGCAGTTGGAATGATAAATAAGGTCTCCCCTCAGCCTCCTTTTCTCCAGGCTAAACCCCAGTTCACAGAATCACAGAATGGTCTTGGTTGGAAGGGACCCCTGCCACAGACAGGGCCACCAACCTCCAGGCCTGGATCTAGACAAGGTTGCCCAGGGCCCCCTCCAACCTGGCCTTGAACACCTCCAGTTCCCTCAGCTGCTTCTCCTCAGAGCTGTTCAACAGACTCTTCACCAGCTTTGCTACCCTACTTTGGTCACACTCCAGCACCTCAATGTCTGTCTTGTGCTGAGGGGCCCAAAACAACACAGTATTTGAGGTGCAGACTCACCAGTTTAACTTATTAAATGTGGAGTGGATGGCATTATGTCCTGTTAAAAGTGTCTGGTAGTTTTGACTCCTTAAGGGACACTGAGGAGTTTTTAAGCACTGGAATGCAGCTTAGTTTTATTTCTCTTTACACCAAAGTAGTTCTGATTATCGTTCTGCATGCAGTATAAAGTGCCCTATTTCGCTTCTTCCTTCACATTTAAACTATAGCTTGGTTTTCACTGTAGTTTAGAAGTCCTAAGTCTTTCTGTTTACAACAAAACATAGATTATCATAGCCAGATCTTGTATGAATAGATATAAGGGCAGTTTTGTTTGTTTGTTGAAGAAACTGGGGTTTTTACATAAGAGAACTCTGGCTTCCTTGCAACACTGAAATGACACAAATTACAACATAGTTCTTTTGTTACCTTCTGAAATGAATACATTTTGACATAATATTTGCATAGATTCTAAAGTCCCATAAAGCATAAACATTAAATATTTAATCGTATGCAAGTTATACTATGCTGGCTGGAAGCAAAATGATATGTAGGAGATGCTCTGCAATATGCAAGTTCATAATGCACAATGCTGAGCACTTTCTGACAGGTGCATTGAGTTCCCTCGCTTCCTACTAGGATCTTTTTCTTTAATGCATTCCAACTGTGTCTCAAGTTATCATTCATGTTGTTGCTCTGTTTAGCATTTCTTCCTATCCCTAACACTTTTTATCTTGGGGATGCAATGACCCTTGAAATCTAATTTTCTGTGTAAAAAATGTAAAGGGTGATATGCACTGACATATAGAAAAGACGTTCATGAATGCCTAAGAGACTCAGGATACCTGTTGTCATCTTACTAAGTCTTTTAAAAGGCATACAAATGGTAACTGCCAATGTGTTTCGTTCACATCATTATCGTACCCTGGCCAGTTTACATGGCCACCACATGCAGTTTGATGACTTAGTAGAGAAGATTACAACGGGATTCTGTGTGTGTAAGTCAAAACATTGTTAGCTATGACCAGAAAATATGATGCAGGTGTATTTAGGTTCAGAGCTGCCAAACAAATAATAAACGTTAATTCCTGTGTGTACGTCTCTTCAAACTGAAAGAAGTTAATGTGTTTTCACGAGGGGAACAGTGCTAATAGCCCTGCAAGATAGCCCTTAGAAATTCAGTCTTACGGAGGTGGGTGGTGGTGGTGGTGGTGATTAGAAAAGGTCATCTAGTACAGTGCTTCCCACTCTTTGGACTTAATTTCATTTAACCAAGCACTTTTTCATGTTTCGTTATAGTATATAGCTCCTGGTGAATGAGTAACAGATTGGGAAGGTGACAGGCTCACTCAGCGTTTGTAATCCTGTTGAGAGAAACTCTGACCCAATAGTCCATTCCAGCCCAAGTCACACTCACTCTAAAGTAATATGTGGGTCGTTTCAGTCTAAGGGTGAAGATTAACAGTGAAGGTGAGGAATGAGCAATGACGCTTCGTGGCTGCTGTAAGATAAAAACAGTTCAAACTGCACTGCAGATGAAGTAATTAATGCAGCTATGTCATATGCTGGCTTTGCATTCTTCTCCCCCTACCCCTCCTTGGCTATAAATTGCACTGGCAAACCCAGAAGCGGAGATACAAGTCGCCTGTATGCTTCCTGGCTCACAGGTAGGAATGCAGTTTGATCCAGTGTCCTGCCTTCTAAATGGGATGTGAGGGATGATATATATGTGAGAACAAAATGTATAGCTCCATTGCTTGTGCTGATTTTGATGCTGCCAGTGTGGATTTTTTAAGAAATAGCCATCCCTTCTCTGCATTCGCAAACTACAGTTGTGCAGAAATTCTTGATCTGCAACTTATTCTTCAAAGAGGGTGTTTAATTAAGTATTGGGAACTGCATCGATCCCAGTTTACCCCTATTAATTCTTGGCAGGTTCATAATTTTACCAGATATGACTTCCTCTTTCCTCATCTCCCCCTGACAATGGAATTGTTCTATATCTTATGTTAGAAAGAGATGCTGTTTATAGCATGTAACAGGATTGGATAAAGCAGTGGCTTTTTGTGGGTACAGTAGGGATTTGCTAATCAATGGGAGACATAAGACTTTTTCCTAGCTCTGAAAAGTTTGAGGCTTTGGGGTTTGTTTTAGTTTGCTTTTTACAAAGAAATGGCTACACACTCGCACCTCATGCCTTTCATTTGTAATTCTAAATCATAATGTCAGTTAAAATTTGCCCGACCAATTAACATCAACCTTTGCTTCAGAGCCTCAGACTTTTCCAGTGGGTGAATGATGCATGCTGGGTTAAGAGCTCCAAGCAGGTCTTTTTTATTCTCCAAGATGGTTTCTTTCCAGTTGTCCTGTTATAACCTTTATCCGTAAATCATGGTGGTTGGAAAATGGGATCTGACTTGGGAAGAGTGTATGTCTTTTTGTTCTACTTGCCATTTAAAAATTCTCATAATCTACTCTGTTTGACATTAACTTGCTTAATAAAGGAAGTTTCAACTCTTAATTTAAAAATATCTTCCTTAATTTGCATGCTACCTTTTTAGTTGTAGTCTTCTGATAAGGGTATTAAAGCATTCTATTTCATTGCATAGCATTAATAATTGCTATATAGTTATGTTTCTGTGAGCTTCAGATAAAATGTAAACATGTGAGTTTGGGAATTGCTTTGTTTAAAACATGGATAATTTTAAATGCACTCTTCTGCTCCAAAAATATTTAAATCTTTGTTCTCTTTTTCTACTTACTATGTGATTTAAAAAAAAAAATTGCCTTAGGCCCCTCTCATCCTACTAGGAACAGGAAGGCACTAAAGCCATGTCAAATGCCACACAAAATGGAAGTGTATCAGTAGATAATGATAGTCCTGTCAGTTCATTTTTGCAGTAAGAGGAGTTTATGTGACAGTGTTCATCACTGATGTATGCTGAAATATAAAAAAAAATTTAGTTTGGACAGGGGAAGAGAAAGCAGGAGTCTTAGACTATATCTGGCTTTGTTCATTAATATTATGTGTAAACCTAACATGTTCTTCCCAGGAAAATGTTACATAATGTCACTTTTAAAAAAAAATGTCTTTATGTGAGTTGAATGCTTACTGTATTTCTTGGTCTTTATTGACATTTCCTGGTTCATCACTTTTGCAGATAAATCAAGCTCTTATATTTAGTCAGGAAAATGCAAGAACTGCATAATATTTATAATATTGTAAGAACATATTGATGTTATTATCAGTTTTGCATGACCATATGCTTGGTCCTGAGAAGACTGATGTAATTCCTGTCTTAATGTGTTAAATATAAAAGTTTTAACATGGATTAGACTACAAATTAGGCCCCAAAATTCTGAGGATTTTTGTAAAGCCATCAAACACAAAGGGGTTGTTGAAGTCAGGGAGCCTCAGTTCATGTAAACATCTTCTAGGAAGAGGCAGTTGCAATGACTGCATCATTCTGATTTACTATGTAATGTAGTTTCAGCTGGGAGGGAGTTAATTTTCTTTCTGGTAGTGGGTATGGTGCTGTGGTTTGGATTTAGGGTGATAATAGTGTTGATAACACACTGTTTTAGTTGTTGCTGGGCAGTGTTTACACCAAGTCAAGGACTTTCCAGTTTCTCACACCACTCAGACAGTGAGGAGGCTGGGGGTACCCAAGAAGCTGGGAAAGGCCACAGCCAGGACAGCTGACCCAAACTGAACAAAGGGATATTCCATAACATATGGCATCATGCTCAGTATATAACTGGGGGAACGTGGTGGGGCTTTGGAATGTGGCTTGGGAACTAGCAGGGCATCACTGGTCTGCAAGTGGTGAGTAATTATGCTGTGCATCACTTGCTTTGTGAATCAACTTCCTTCCTTCCTTCCTTCCTTCCTTCCTTCCTTCCTTCCTTCCTTCCTTCCTTCCTTCC
>VXBZ01003932.1:101242-116655 GCA_013399135.1 Heliornis fulica
ATCCCTAGTCACAGCTGCAACACTGCAACGTGTCTTACCATTTTTCTACACCTGTGCCTATTCTGTTCACCAGTAACAGACCTAGAAGTGTTTTTATGTATTCATCCTTTACTGTGATGAGCCTTTCAGCATTGTAATTTGTTCTGTTTTATGGGAGAACAGAATGGCAACTCTGTCAGTTCTTGGCTCTACTGCGATTTGAGTACTTTGTGTGTATTTGTGTATTCCCACACTGGTAAATTAAATGGATTTGCTGCAGTAATTCTTTCATACTGAAAAGGGATTATAAAATTTGGAGGTTAGTTTTATTTACTTCGGTATGAAACTATTATTATTATTATTATTATTTATTTTTCATAAAATTAAGTACTAAATTATGCTAAAACAGATTCTTTTAAAATTTAGTATCAAAACTCACAGAACAGCTGGGGACAAAAAGGACCCCAAATGACCATCTAGTCCAATCTCCCTGCTCAAACCAGAGTCAGGTTACTCAGGACCACGTCCAACTGAGCTTTGAATTTCTTCAAGCATAGAGTCCTCAACCTCTCATCAAATTGTTCCAATATTCAATCACCATTGCAGTAAAAAGGGGTGGGTTTTTTTCTTATGTTTAAACAGAATTTTTTTTGCATTCCACTTTGTGCACATTGCCTCTTGTCCATTCACTGTGCATCACCAAGAGTCTGGCTCTTCACAATCCCATTCAGTGTTTGCACACGTCAGTAATAACCGCCTCTGAGCCTTCTCTTCTCAAGACTAAACTCTTTGAACTCTAAACAGTTGAGATGATGGTATTGTTCATTTGTGTACCATAGAATTTACTGGATAGTAAAAGTTTCAGTGAAGACATGATATTTTCATCTATTTAGCCTATACATTGTGGCTGAAGTTTGCACAGCTGTTACGAACTGTTCACAGAGAGACTTGCAATAGGGAATCTAGCTCATAACAGTTGATATAGAAAACTTTATCTTTTCAAAATATACAGATTTTCAATCAAAAAAGTGGAAAAACTTAAAAAAAAATAATTTAAAACCCATCCTTATCAATGTTGGTTCATCATGTTCTGGGAAGTTTTCAAGAAACACATTTATGTTTGCTGTGGAATTTAGGGGAACTACTCATGTCTGTTAGGTGCTTTGCAGTGAAAGGGGAGGTGATTTCTGCACCAAAGATCTGCTGTTAAGATAAGACAGTCGGTTGAAGCAGCAAGAGGAATTTAACTTGCTGGTGTTGAATGGCAGAAGAGGATAGTGATCACAGAGGTAATCCAGGTGTGCCCACATCAGCCATCAGCAGAAGTTTTTATTCTTACTGCAGCAAAAGGAATTTTGTAAGTTCACTGAAGTAAAGACACAGAAATTTGGAGGAATTCCTTAAAAAAAAGAGAAAAAACAAGCAATATTTCAGATAAAATTCAAGGATGTGGGTTGTAGAATGTTACAAGTAAGCACTGGAGTGTTGTATCATAGTATGCTTAGTGGTCAGCTCTCTTGAAAGAGAATTCTTGTAGAATTGCAGTTAGGAATTTGGGTTGCTGTAGTTTGAGAGGGATGGAAATCAAGAAACATCATTTGGTGTGGAAACTAAATACACAGTGAATCAAGCAACTACCTTTCACATTGAGGTGCACAGGGGAAATGATGTTTTCTGGTTTTTTTTTCTCCCAGTTTAGGCAGTCTCCATATGTTGCTGTAGCCCAAGTTAATGGGTTGTTATCTGTTGCATTCAGTCTTCAACTCAGTATCTGGCATTATGTTCCTGCTACCCTACCAAGGCAGTTCTCACCAGTAAACCTCTCAAAAAGGAGTGTGAAAACTGAAAACTGTCTGAATGCATTTACTGTGTATACAAGAAATGCTTAAAGAATTTCAGGAAGATGTGTTTCTCCTGATTCTGGGACACTTTTTTTCTTCTTTTTCCTGTGATAGCTCAATCATTTCCAGTGAAATGTTGGAGGCTCCCTTCCAGTCTCTGTTTCTTGATGTCTTTCTCATGGACACTCAGAGCAGGAAGGGGAATTTGAACATAAAAAAATATTTCCCAACATGGAACTCAGAAACAAACCTAGGACTAAGTTCCTAGTTCTGCATACTTATTGAAATAGGTGATATATAATATATCCTTAAATTACAGCTCAAAGAGAAGGAAAAATACCATGTAAGGGCAATCCATAAGTTGGGTGGTTTTTTACTTGTAGATACAAATGTTCATTTTTAAAAAAGGAAGGGGAATTTGTATTCACAAACCAGTTTCTAATGCTATTGTATGGCTGTGAGATAGAAATTATTAAGCAGAGCAACAAAGAGAATTAAACATTTCAGACTGTTGGGTGTTCTGTTTCTGTAAACACTTCTGTATTCTGAATTAAATAGCATGCAGCTTTTCAAAGCCAAACTGTTCTAACTTCTGGGCCAGGTAGTGATGAAACTTACTGAGGTTTAGATGTCATATGTGATAAAAAGTTCACGTGAATTACTCGTGTAATGAACTGATTTAGGGCCTGATCCAAGACCTCTTTTGAGCAACCTGTCACATTTCTGAGATATCCTGGCAAGAAAAGCCAGATTGAATGAAGGCAGATTCCAGTCTATTGGAGAACATTGTAATTAGCATTTCTGCAATTTGTCCATAGATCCAAATTAGCCCACACTACCTTTCTGTTATTTTTAGTGACACACTTAGCTTTGCTCTGTTCTGTAGAGTTGTAAAAAGCTTTTAACCACAGAGTGGGCTCAGTGGTATATTCCTTTGCCTTAGCAACCATGGCACTAATATATGGAAAAGCATTGGGAGCAGGAAAGATGGAGTTGCAAACCCCTGTACCTCAGCTCTGGACAGCCCTGCTACCTAGGGGAGCCCAGTATTTCCTCCTGTCACTTAGATGTGCCAAAAGCTGTTACAAGCACTGGAGCAGCACAAACTAAGGAACATGCAATGACCTTGTCTCTCACTTCCCTCAGGCTCTCAGAAACAGTAATAAACTATACAGTGAGATTGCCTGGAGTTTTTGGAGCATCAATGCAGGCATCAGCTGACCTCCGTGAGAGCTAGTGGTGCTCACCATGCAGATGTGGGTCTGGGAATTTGAAGCTCTAGATTTCTTTTCAGTCTACATACTCATCGCTTCATACCTTCGAATTCACCAAACTTCTTAGTTCGGCTGATGTTTCTATAAGCAATGTTAATTTGAACAAAGGAAGACATGCCAAACATAAATTAATATTATAGGAACTTTCTCATCACATTTCATTGTCCAGAGGAAAGAAAGTTCACATGTTTTATGGGACAGATATGAAATGGTGTCTTAAAACAAGAAATGATCAGATTTGCTTGTTTTGCTTACAAACAAAGGAAAAATCTCATCAGAAAAAGAAAAGAAAAATCTCCAGTTAACTTGAAATTTAATTAGTGTGATAAATTAGGATATGTGAATTATCATTCATCTGAATTTTGTACATTTTTTCAGATTAGTTTGTCTTTTTACATCGAATCAGAATAGATTGCCTCCAGTTTTACTTGTCCAAAACTGAGTAATAAAAATTGAATAGGCATAGTGCACTGAAATATCTCAGCGTAGATGTTCGTACCCACTGAAAAAGAAAGGACATTACATTAGAAAGGCAAACAGCCATGAATAATCAAAGAAAACTCTCCATGTATAGCAGGACTTATGCAAAGTAAGAGAGGGAAGAAAGAATCGTTAGGAAAGAACAGCTGGCAGAAACACATTTATTCTTTATGTCTCTCATGAGATATACAGCTTTCTTCTTTTACTGGAAAATTTAAATTGATACTGTCATTTGTAATAAAAATGGTGCAAGTAGCCTGACTTCATTTGATGTACATACTGCTGGGTGTAGATAGTAAATTCCATACACTTCTCAGGACAGTATCTTCTACTAATAAAAATGAACATGTACTAATAGCCACATAGGACAACTCTATAGCGAATCTTGTAGACATTTGTAGGTTTTTTAAATGAGAATCTGGAACAAACATGGCCCTGTCCCTGTCTGAAGCAAGTTGGACTAGAGAGTAAAATGATTTTCTCACAGCTTAGTGATTTTAACCCTAGTCATAGTTTCTTTCACCTGTTCCACTTTAGTCCTTCCTGGAAACAAAACTGCAAAATATGGCAAGATTGTGATTTGCTTTTATTTCTAAAGATCTGGGAAGTTATTTTTGTTAGTAGTCATAAAGACAGTGTCTATATTGATCATTGAACTAGAGTGAAGTTTCACTAGTAAAAGACACTGTGCAATGCCTGAAGGATGCAGTATTTTTTTACCATTAAAAATTAAGAGCATAGATCCTTTCCCTCATTATCTTTTAGTAGATACATAAAATATAATTAAGGATGCTATTAAACTTACAAAAACACCCCAAAACCTGTAATTTCTGTCATGTTCCCCAAAGATGGAAAAGCATGCTTGTATGAATAAAATATCTATCAAGAATTTATTATCTGCAGAGTTCAAGTTACTGGACAGGTGCTCAATATTTATCAGTTTGACATAACTATTTTCCTGAAGTCCTGCTGCACTAAAGACAATGCCAACTAGTACTGTACACTGTGCTTAGTATGTTGCACTTATTTAGAGGATGATACAGGAAAATACTTCAGGACTTTGTAATTTATTCTTCCATAGTTAAAATTGCGTGACTTTGAATTACATATAATGCCAGTAAAAACATCTAGCAAAATCTTGCTTTCTGCTAAGAAAAAACCAAAACACGACTGAAATGCATATTTTAAACCATTATGCCTCCTCAGCCTAAACGTGCCCTTCAATAGAAGGATTTTTTTTTTATAACAAAAAAAAACCCTTCTAAGGTCTAAACTACATGACTGAAGAGCCACAAGTGGACTCGCTTCCTTCCTACTCCCCGACCCCATCTGTTTTTCTTGTTATGTTCTGCTTGTGCAATCCCAGTTACTCTTACGAAAATACAGCTTGGAGTTCCCAAAGAAGTAGAGAAATCATGTCTTGAGAATATAGAAGCTTAGGGACATCAGAGCACTAGTGAGTTCAAGTCCTGGGCAGTGTTTCATTGAAATACTAGAATAAAATGAAGCAAATCTGATACAGAGCTCAGAAATGTTAATCATTCTCATAATTCTCATCATCCCACCCTCAGCAAGTAGCCGATGACACAAAGCTGGGAGGATTGGCGGACATGCAGGAACACTGAGCTGCTGTTCAACAAGAACTGGGCAGGCTGGAGAGCTGGGCAGTGAGGAACCATATGAGGTTCAATAAAAGCAAGTGTAGGGTCTGGCACCTGGGAAGGAACAATCGCAGGTATCAGTACAGACTGGGGGTGACCTGTGGAGAGGAGCTCTGCAGAGAAGGACCTGGGGTTCCTGGTGGATGACAAGTTGGCCATGAGCCAGCAGTGTGTCCTGGTGGCCAACAAGGCCAGTGGGATCCTGTGGTGCATTAAGGGGACCGTGGCCAGCAGGTTGAAGGAGGTGAACCTCCCCCTCTACTCTGCCCNATAAATATCTCAAGTGCAGGAGAGAAAGGGAGATGGCCAACCTCTTTTCAGTGGTCTGTGGGGACAGGACAAGGGTCAGTGGTCACGAGTTGGACCACAGGAGGTTCCGCACCAACATGAGAAAGAATTTCTTCATGGTGAGGGTGACAGAGCACTAGAACAGGCTGCCCAGGGGGATCGTGGAGTCTCCTTCCCCAGAGATATTCAAGACCCAACTGGACACTGACCTGTGAGACCTGCTCTAGGGAACCTGCTTTGTCAGGGGGTTGAACTCAATGATCTCTGCTGGTCTCTTCCAGCCCCTAGAATTCTGTGATTACTGAGTTGAAAACTCATAGTATGTAGGTCATGGAATTTATGATAAAAGTTTAAAGGAAATGGTAGATTTGTTTTTTTTTTTAAAGCTGTCTACTTTTGAATATATGTTATAGTTATATTCCATCATATGAAATGTCTCTCCACTGGTAAGCCTTGTTGTATCTTCTCTGTAAATGGAAGGCACCTACAAGAGTGTAGGTACGTAAGACTTGAATTTATGTTTAGGAAAGAAACAGTATGTTCCTAAACACTTAAGATTCTTACTCCTATATTCGTTATTTAAAACATCATAGTAAGAAGTGATCAGTCTTTGGAAAGTGCCATTTCTGAGAGGAGTAGAACCGTCCCGTTGTAAAGTGCAGCCAGGATTACTGTGTCCCATGTGCTCCACCTGCCATCGCATTTATGTACCTGCAGGGGGGAACATATCTCCAGGGTATACAAAATCATATAAAATCACAGAATTGGGCAAGTTGGTTTCAAACAGAAGCAAAGTAGGTTTTAACTCCTTCTTCAACCACTTTTGCAAGGCTTAATCTTTTGTTCTTTAGCTTGTTATTTGTTGGCATTTCTTCTCACTTTATGTACTATATACCACTTTTCAATCATAGTTTAGATACTTTGATGACACAAGTCAAACAGGAAGGTCTGAGTGAGAGGAAATTTGGAGTAAAATACTACTTAAAGATGAGGTTGAATGATATAGCCAATTTGCAAAAGAGACTGATATTTTTCTGTGATGTTATTGTAGAAACATGTAAGAATCCCTTCAAGACAACTGGATATATCAGTAGATTGTTTTTCAGGACTGTAAATATTTTTTTAAAGTGAGGATAATACTTAGCAAAAATGTAACTAAATGAAGTTTTGGCTCTTGCTGAGTCTTGTAGTGTTTAACTGCATGTACTCCAACACAAACCATTTAATGTGAGTGGTTTATTTTATTGATGGGAAACAAGATAGGTATCCCCTCTGTCCTGCTCTCCTTTGGAATTATTAAATCAACGATTTCTGAAGGGATTTTAAGCACACAGTTTCAAAACAAAATATTCTGGCAAAAAGTGCTGTATGGAAACATGGAACTGCAGATGTTAGTTTTTTTCTATAGCTTTTCAGAGGGAACTCCCAGATTATTTAGTGAATAAGAATTATGGTAATTTAATACTTCAGCTGATTTTTATATTTTTCTTGCTATTTAAACTGCTTCGTTTAGTATATAGGGAGCTACTAGGGATCGTTTGAAATGCACAAAAGTAAAAATGCTTTGTATCTTTACACCATGTTGTTGGTGAAGAAGAATACAGGCTTTTTTTTTCAGTGGCAATCATTTATTCCAATTTTTAAAGCAGAAGAAACAAACAGGTTAAATCATCCTTCCAAAGATACATAACTGAAGTAAAACTAGATCCAAACACCAATTTTTGCCTTAAAAATTGGTCTTAGTGACAGAGTTTTTACAAATGTAATGTTGGCTTTGAAGTTGTCACTTTCTGCCTTAGGTAAGCACTACATTAATGCCTCTGATTTCAACTTCTGTACAACAGAAACAAATATTAGAATATTCACGACTACTTTCTTGTAATATGAATGAAAAATAAGTAGGCTGAGATGGGATGCTTATAGATCTTTAAAATTATTGTTCCTGTAAGTGAAGACTTTACCAAGACTTCTCTGTTACAGTCCCTTCTTAGTCTGTGTCCTTCGTCTTTTCAAGTTGCATTCCGACTGTGACCCCCCCAGTCTGCTCATATGCAGAATGTTTGTCACCCATTGGATGATATTTTTTTTTTTTCTTTTTTCTTTTTTCTCCTAATTGATGTAACTTTTGGCACTTGATGGAAATTCCTTCTCATTGATTGACCGGTCCTTTACTGGAAAAGGCTGACTTCTCATTTCCCAGGAAGCTCTTTACTAAACTGATCTCTTGGTCATATATAATTAGACTGCCAGGAGCTGCAAGCAAGAGAGCCCGTGTAGCTTTCATGCTGCATAAGCCCTCAGGTGAATCCTCTGGGAAAGCTACTGGGTGTTTCATTTCCTTCCCTGGCAATTAGCAGGAACTTCTTTTTTCTTCTCAAAACTGTGCTGGTCATAACTAGGCAGTTTCTTCGTTGAATGATTGTCTTCTTCAACAGTTCAGATCTGTTGGGGGAGTTGGCAGCTCCTAAAACAGGGCACTGAGTCTCTTAAATCCAGCAAATGTATAAGGTAGAGATTTCAGTGGATTGTGTGAAATATCTGGAATGAGTGACTCAGCTGTTATGGCACAAGTTAGCTATGGGTTACCCATTTACTGTGGTTTAGATATGTCTTTTTCCAACCTTTTTTTTTTTTTTTTTTTTTCAGGGATTCAGTGTGTCACCTGTCTAGTGGTACCCAGAGCAGGATCACAAATTATTAGGCAGGAACTACTGGGAGTGAATTGCACCTTTACTTCAGGTCTACCACCATGGAGTGCAAGGGTGTTCTTATCTAGGTGGAGAGGCTCCTTCAGGAGACTAATTTCTCTTAACAGGTTAGATGAAATTTGTGGGTGTGCCAAAACTGCATCGCTTTCTCTTACGCAAAAGCATGCCAAGGCAGGATGCTCAAGGATAGCATGTCATTGTAGCTAATGTTTTGGCTTTGTTTTCAGACTAAGGTGAATTTCTATTTGAAGTTGTGCTTCCAGTGATTTTTAAAAATATCTAATGTTTAGGCTACTCTGAAAACCATGCTGGTTTTTTCCAAGTAAACATTATTTGCTAGATGGTCATAAATAATAAATACATACCTAAGTTATTAGAAGGTGTTACTAAGAATTGCACATGATTAGGGGTTTTATAGTGATGTCTTTTTCTTGGTAATTGGTGCTTCATTAAACACATTACATTGGCGTATGATTGCTCTGTGCCTTTATACTACTTGTGTTCAGAAAAATATACCTGCAGTTATGTCATTGTGAGTAATTTGGAAATAGTGTTATTATTGAGATGCTGTAACATTTTCACTGCATTTATATTACTTTATGTCCCGTGTTCAGTTTCAGCATGAGGCATTTATTGCTTGTATTCCTTCAGATGTAAACGAAAGAATGCATTTTCAAAGGAATTATAGTTTTATTTGCTGTTTTACTGTAGTATATGGATTGATCCACTATAGTATATTTTAATGAAAAGAAGCATAGGTTTGTTTGAGTAGTCTGCCTACACTACATCGAATTAGATGAGAAAATTAACTGTTGGTCTGAATGCATGTATTTAACAGTGTTGTCACAACAATCAACCCATTACTACAACTGCAGTCATAATCTAGTTTATTTTTTAATACTCTTTAGTGTTTAAGCCTGTGATTTTTTTAATTCTATTTTTTCTTTCATGTATATTTCCTTATTTCCAACTTTGCGCTATTGCATCAGGTTTATTAGCAGTCTCCCAGCTACTTGCTTTATAGAGGTCAGAGGAACACATAGGAGTGTACCACCTTTCCATAGCTGCTATAGAAGCATTATATTTCAGCACCAGCAAGCCTGGATATTTTAAATCATACAAATTCTGTATCTAGGTAAAAAAACCACACCCCAAAACCCAACCAACTTTGTTTCAAGAACTAAAATCACAACTGAATGGCACTGATATCATTCTTAGGCAGCAAGACTGCTATCTGGCTAGTAATATTAGCAAAAAGAGAGAAGGTGAAAGCTATTATAATATTTATTGTTAAAATTGTTTTCCTGTGAAAGCTAGGTGGTATGTGCTCTTCCTTAATGTGCCTAATGCATTGATGCAGAATAAACTAAAAAGCATTTTCCAGTAGAGCTCATTGTGTTGAATTTCTTTTGAGATCATTTGATGAGTGTACAATGAAATGGTGGATAGGAGGATATTTGATTCATACTATATTTAAACTAATCTGCTTGATTTTTCATCCACAATTTCAAATTTTGATATGTCACCTTCGGTAAAACTTAGAATCATTTGATTTGATTAAAAAAAAAGTTTATTAAAAATATTTTGTCTTTTTTCTTTTTTCTTCCAAATTAAGGCAATTTTGAGTTAATGCTGATTAGGTATGTACAGGCAGATATTTTAAAAATATTTCTCCCTTTTTTTTGTGAGTATAACTACAATATAAATGGTTTCTTACACAAAGTGATTCCCACTTAAGTTTTCTTACATGGCTATTTTGAATGTCGAGAAAAAATATCAAACATACTCACCATAATTCATTCAGAATGCAAACATGCAAGATAACACTTATTAATCTGGAATTAAGATATTTAATTGTGGTGGATAACTATAGCTGGTATTTTAGAGTTTGTTTTAAAGTTCTTTGCATGGTCTTAATGAAACCAAATGGACAATGGACTGGCTTTTCCTGTCTGACTGGTGGTCAGACCTCCCCTCATACCAGTGTGAGGTAAAACTGCTTTAATATAGAACCAGTGAGGAAGGTTTTAGCAGACAAGAAGATGAGTCCTAGGCTGATAATTAACCTTATTTAGGAGCAATTTGTTTATAATCACAAGTTTTATAGTGTACTCTAAGTACTTCAGACCTCTCTGTAGTGTCCTTTTTCAGGAATTCCAACAGATGAGCCCTGTGCAATGCTTTGAATATGTGTTGTATCTGAACATCTGTGGCATCTTCAAATGTACAGAGTGCAAAACCTTCCCTTACATTGAAGGAAAACTGTATTTCTTTGTAGCAGTAACTGCTGCTACACTGCATTTTTATTATGGTCTGTTGTGACATTGGCGCTGTTCAGACATTTGAGAGGCAGAGCTAGACTTGGTGGATGCTGGTGCTTTCTAGTAAAAATGTAATTTTAGCTAGTTTTTACAAGGTATAACAAAGTCCATCCCAAAATGGTTTGAGTAAAGACTCCTGAGGGTTACAGCGTTTGAAGTCTAGGCTGTGACTTTATTTCTTCTATTGTGATGATCATCCTTTACGTTTTCTCTTGCGGTGTTCATCTTTCTGCACCTGCTACTTGTGAGCCTTGTAGCTGTGTCTTCCAGGAGGTACTGGAGACCTTTTGAAAGAACAGTACCTAAGGGAGAAACAGTAGAAAACAGAGATTGAAAGACAGCTAGAGGGATTTTGGAGCTACCTGTACTATGGTGTGTTTAATATCCAGATATAGTGCTTTCCATCCCTGATTTTTTTTTTCTAATTTTTTTTTACTTACAGCCAGTAAGATAAACAGTGTCCAGCCCTGGATCTCCTCATAGGGATGAGTGCCATTTCTCCCTCCCAACTGACAGACCCTCACATAAACTTATTCATATTGATGTTGGCACATGGTTTAAAATGAAGTCAAGGAGCAGAGGAACAAACTAGTACAGCCACAAGTAAAGAGGAAAAGTACTAATGGAAATGTGAGTCAGCAAGTTTATTCTAATGCCTCGGTCTCCTTGTTCGGAGGATAATTGTCCATTACAGGGTTTGCAGGCAGACAGTTAAAACAAGATGGCTTTATGGAATTTCCCCATCCTGTCATGTGCTCAAACCCTACAAGTGGCTGTTATGTTCTTGAGCATTCAATTTATTCCACAGCATGATTTAGGCTCCTCTGTTTGTTTTAATGAGGATAGATGATAATGATGATATTGACATAAATGCTGTAAAATATTTCAGTTCTGTGTATGACCTGTGGTGTCATCACAGCACACAGTAGTAAGACACAGCTTATCATTTTTTTCCACTGCATCTTCAAGGGAATCGCTTTCTACATTTTTATGTATGACTTCTGTTAATGGCTACCACAGGGCTGCAGGGTTTTCACTGGGAACCCATCCACACTGCTTCTTTCACTCAGAATCCCTTTCTGTCATATCCTTATTCAAAATGCAGAGCTATATATGAAGGTACTGGTCTATTCCTGCTGAGCACCCTTTCCTCCCATCCATTATTTTTCCATTGATACAGTTAACTCTCACCTCAGGCGACCTTCTGGCTGTAATAGATGGTTCCTATACAAATGAGAAAGTATTTTTAAAAAATATTTCCTCATTCCGCTCTTTAGTCTGCAAAAGTCTGTGGGTGTGCTGATTTCCTTGGCTGTGATAAAACTAGCATTATTATCTACTGGCAGTCATCAGCCAGAAAGGATTAATTATTTTCAGCCTTTTCTTTCTGTAATACCTTACATGTAACAGCATCTACAGACCGAGGTGCTACTTTTTGACCAAAGTAAAGAGGAAAAAGCAATTAAGGAATTATGCAACAGTTGCTTGCCACTGGAATATGCCACTTAGCAGAGGAATGCTTCAGAAACAGAAGTAGCTTCTACTTTATATGTATGACAACAGCATCTAGAAACATAAACCGCTTGCTTACTGAGTGAAGAGATTGCAAAGGAAACCTCTGTAACCTTGTTGGCTAAAGTAGTGACTTAAATGCCACATCTTGAATTACTCAAGACATCAACAAACTCACAGTCAAAGTTACAAAAGTGATAAATGCCTTACCATCCCCTGTCTGAACAGATCACTTATGGGCTAGTTGTGGGCTAAGCTGTACACTCCACTGAAAGTCACACACAATCACAGTCCTCCATATCCTGACAGTAACTTTTAAATCTGGATGTTGTGTTGAATTTTAGTTGAATTACAACATAGAGGCTATTTTCAGTTGCAAGGTTGGGGTTTTTCTTTGAATGAAAAGATAATAAGATAAAGGTTAATCTGTTTTTACTATATTAGGTTGATATTAAGGGTCTGTTGCTCAACTTGCAGCTTAACCTGAAATATTAGGGGGGCATTATTTGGTTTTTTTACTGTCCTTCTGGAGAGACAGTTTCAGACATTGACAGAGTACTGTCAGAAATTCATGTCATACGTTATCCCAGATCAGGGGACTGCCTGTTGGGAATACCAGAAGATGGATGTACTGATATGGGAAACTGACTGAGGATTTAAAAATTTAGGCATCATGTGTATCACAAATGGTTTTGTTAAAGATGAGCATTTCTGTCATTAGCTTTTGGGAAAAAACAAACAAAATTAATTTTTAAAGTTTGCTATAATGTTATTTTTCTTTTCATTTGGCTCCACAAATTAGTCACAGATACAACACTTAAGTCTCAGAAGATAATTTTGTCCTCTGAAGTAAAAGGATGTTGAAATTTATGTTCCACCTATTTTCCCTCTTCATTTTATCTGTGTGTATTTTCTACACAGACTTTTACCATAGTAATAAATCAATATTTTTTACCTTTGAAATCTGTGTGGTTTACTTTTGGCAGGACTCAGGGGTACTTAAAGAGATTAAACAGGGCAATTAATAAGTAATGTCTCTCAGTACTCTCTTGCTAATGTGAGAAAACACATGCGTGCTTACTTTTAAATGGGAGATGTGAAAGGCGAGTTTTAATATAATGTAGTACCACAGAACATGATATAAATGTGTTGGAGAAACATGATGGTGTACTGGAAGAGAGTAAGAATGGACATGAAACAGCAAGGTTGTTAAGGGGAGATACAGTAGATCTTCTCATTGCATGCTTTGTAGCCTTTGAAGAATTCTGATGGAGCTGGAATGGTGTACATTTCTTGGGCTGTTCCTGAATCAGAATGTCTTCATTTTCAGGGAGAAATGACTCTTTTTTTAATATGCTTCCCATCCTACAGGATGTGGAAAGCCTGATTTTGCAAAACATCCAATGAAGTAACTGCTGTTCTTAGCATGGTAAGTGAAAACACTGAGAACAAATAAGGTCTCTTCCACTTGGTATTAATTCTGAGATATTAAAGAATGTAGTGATAGAGGGAGGGAAAAAAAACCAAACAAAAAATCTGCCCCTTAGAGAGCTTTGTCAGTTTATAAGAAAGATTATATAAAGTGTTCATTGGCACTAGGAGATGGATTTTCCTGCACAGGATGATCTTATGCATTTCTGTACTTTATAGGAATCTAGTTGAATTTTTGTCAACTTTTTCAGGGCCAGGAATTGTTTTCTTGATTGTTGTTACTTCCTTCTATCCTTTTTACTAATTTTCTTTTCTTTCCATAAGAGAGAGATCAGATCAATATTTGAAAAATTAATGCCTACTGGAAAACTCAAGAGGCTGGAAGTTAAACATATATTTTTGTTTGTTACTGTTTGAATCAAGAATGTATGCATGTGATTAAACCTATTAAGACTATTGTGTAATAATAATTATTTATTAAGCTTGAAAAGAGTATAAAAAATACTGCAGAGAATTATCTAAGAGTTTTAAATAGTTGACTACACAGTTTTAACTGTTATCTCCTCCTATGTCTGAAATTAAGCCTGTTTTGGATTATTACCTCCACTTACTTTCACACTAGTGAATATAATAACAGAACTTCAGTATTTTTAGCCATTGGAACCATAAAATTCCATATAATTAACTAGTCAATTTGGATAAAAGACAGAATATTCAATTCTGTGGATGTTGCAGTGAACATGTTGCACTGTTGAAACTGTGTTAAAAAGCAATCAAAACACAGAATAAAATCTTTTGTCTCATTGTTATACTGCTTCCTTTTTCTTTTCAAAACTGAAGCCCAAATATCAAAGAAACAAAGTAGACAAAGGAGAATAAAAATATTGCAACTAAGGAAGAAAAGAAAGGACAGTAATTATAGGAATTACTAAAAAGCAGTCTTCTTGCTATGCTGTGCCTCAGTGAGATTGTCATTTTTATTCTAAACTTTTGTGTTTATCAAAAGGAGATGGTGGTTTATTAAGTCCACTTACACCCAGAAAATGTCCAAATAAGGCTTTCATATATAAATCTACATTGTGGTAGTTTAACTTATGAAGCATTTTCCATGTAAGAAACTATTAATATATTTAGGCTTTTTATTTTTAAAGCTTTATAATCTTTACTGTGATTATTCCAAGCTCAAGATCAGGGCATCCCAATGGGAAAAAAATCACATTAACATTAGAGGCAGTGTAGCTCCGCTGATGAATGAGATGGGTGCCCTGGTGACTGAGGACAGGAAGAAGGCAGAGTTACTGAATGCCTTCTTTGCCTCTGTCTGTACTGTTGGAGACTGTTTGCAGGATCCACATATGTCAGAAGTCCCAGAGGAAGCCAGGATAAATGAGGGGTCTGCCTGAATTGATGAGGACTGGGTCAGGGACCAGTTAAGCCATCTGGACATCCATAAATCCATGGGTCCTGATGGGATGCACCCGAGGGTGCTGAGGGAGCTGGCAGGAGTCATTGCTAGGCCACCATCCATCATCTTTCAGAAATCCTGGGAAATGGCAGAGGTGCCTGAGGACTGCAGGAAAGCAAATGTCACTTCAGTCTTCATAAAGGGCAAGAAGGAAGAACCGGGTAGCTATGGACCGGTCAGCCTCACTTCCATCCTGGGAGAGGTGATGGAATGACTTATCCTTACTGCTGTCTCCAGACTCATCAAGGATAAGAGGGCAGTTAGGAGCAGTCAGCATGGTTTTACCAAGAGGAAGTCACGTTTGACTGACCTAATAGCCTTTTACAAAGATATAACCAGGTGGATGAATGATGATAGCGCAGTGGATGTGGCTTTCCTTGACCTCAGTAAGGCATTTGACACTGTCCCCGACAGCATCCTGGTGGGCAAACTGAGGAAGTGTGGCCTGGAGGG